>CAJNRD030001120.1:19913052-19973288 GCA_905319865.3 Cotesia congregata
TATATATATATATATATATATATATATATATATATATATATATATATACATATATTTATACGCATAATATAGAACAGAGTCTAAGTGGAATATCGTTTAGTTTAGTAATTTAGTAATGTGGATTGTAATTATTGTGGGTATAGTGGCCGGCCACCGGTCAGTTCCAACCTTCCAACATCGCGTCGTCTGTCGTCTGCCTACCCTTTCTTGTTAACCATATAAATTGGTAACAAAGGAGAGACAAGAAATGGTTTTGGCTTATCACACGTTTCAAACAAATTACGGTCATTTTAAATGGTTTAACCGTTCTATTCATAGCGTTATATATAGCGTGTTATAGTTATTTTGTATACATATAAATAAATGTAAATGCATTAAGTACATTGTTTATTATAAACAACTATTAACTATTCACTATTTAGTTTAGTTGTTGTTATTATTATTATTATTATTATTATTACTATTATACTGTTGAAATTGTAGTGCAAGTTACCCCACATCATTGTTTGTTTAGTTTAACGACCAATTCATTTTGACAATGATAAGTATCCACTCTTGATATTACTTCTCTAAACATATATATGTATAAGCACTACTCACAAATATATAAATGCTCTTATCACTTATTCATCCTCGTATATTTTTCTTTGTCTTAGTCCTTACTCCACAATTCTACCAATAATAATTCTCTCACTGCTAGTTACTTAATACAAATGTTGTACCTACAACAACTATACTATATATATATATATATATATAATAATTGTGCTTATATAAAACAAAAAACATATAATTTGGGTTATAATGTATTATATAAAGTTACTAATTACACAGAAAACATCATATTTCAAACTTTTACATTAATTAAAAAATAATATTTAAGCTCATTTAAATTTTTTATTAACAACGCAGTACAAAAAATTTTATTCATTGTATAAATAATAATCTTGTACAAAATTACATAAATGTATAATAATTAATAATATATTTATGTATTTAAAAAAAGTTTAAGCAGAAGAAATAACAGGAATAAAAATAATAATCAACCACTTAACACCTTAGCTGGATTATCATTACTAAAACAATACTATTTTTTTTTTTTTCATTAATAAAAAAATTAATTTAAGGAATGATGATGAAAGTTGTATTGGTTTAGATGATCATTTGCCAAATCCACCGCCAGGAGGTAAGTATTGATTCCCAGGACCAGCGCCTACGGCAACACTGCCAACACCGCCAATACCCCGAATACCGCCACCGCCGGTACTACTAAAGATGCCGTTATTTCCAGTGGGTCCTCTGTTATACCCACTACCACCAGCACCACCGCCACCACTAGCAACAACTCCACCACCGATTCCTCCTCGTCCTCTTCCTCCTTCTCTAATACCATCAACTCTTGGATTGCCACCTCTTATATCTCCAGGAACTCCTCTACCTGTCATCCAACATAAAATCGCATTTATATTTATGATGCGACATTTTTTTCGGTTACTTTTATTTTTTTTATTTTTTTATTTTTTTTTTTTTTTTTTTTTTTTTTTATTTATTTATACATATATATTTTTTATTCTGTTTGTAATGTAGGTATTATATAGAGTGTGTATTATGAACATGTAGGTGAACTTGTATGCTATGAATGTGAATATTTTTTAGAAATATGACATCTGTCAAGAGGAAAAGGATGCGTACATGATGTAGTTACTTTCAACTATTTTCACGCACCAATCAACTACGTTGGATTGCATGTCATCATTACAGAATCTATCTTATTTATTTATTTATACTAAAACTTTCAAAATTTTTTTTTACTCATTTAAAAGTCATTTTTTTGGGTTAATTGGATTTTTCGATTCACATTTTTAAAAGCACACTTTTTGTTTCAATATCTACTTTAAAATATAGAGTAGATTATAGCAAAATATAAAACAATTTTTATAACTTTGGCAATAAGTGAGAAAATAATTTTTTTATTGTTATAAAATTTATAAGTTTCATAAGTAACGTAGCAATTATTCTGTGTAGTAAATAATGTGATAAAAATTTTATGGGAAAATAGGGATTTGTTTTTTTATAGATCAATAAAGTAATATATATTGTAAATAAGATGATAAGTTTAAGAAGATGACACACTGACCTTGATAGGGAGTAACACTAGAAAAATCGATGGGTTGATAAGGACCCTCAGAATCTGAACCCGGAAATTTATAGCCTACTGAAGTATCCGGAAAACTTCCAGTTCCAATTCCAGTTCCAGTTCCAGTTCCAGGAAAAAATCCGTTGGGATATTGTACTTGACCCTCGTATTGTACGTCTGCGTTGTATCCGTTAGCGTCGTCTGCCGTATATTTAACGATTTGTGTCCTCGAGTCTGGTAAAAGAACTCGATATTCTCCTCGGACAACATTTCCATCGCTGGACTCCTGCTGTCCGTAATCGTTCCCACTCGGTGGATCAAATACTCGGTATTGAAAGTTGTAAGGCCGAGGCTGTTATTGTGATATATATAAAAAAAAAAAAAAAAAAAAAACAAAAAAAATGTAAAAATATAAAAATAAAAAATATTTTGAAAGAATCCTGTGGTAAGCTCTAAAAAAGTGTACCTTATCTATGTAGGTAGTCTGTATACAATATATGTATATATATATAGGAGTGAATTTTTAGTGAAAGAGTGAACAATGAACAATGAACAATAGAAAGGACAGAAAGGTCTTTTCTCTTCACTTGATATACTTTAAATTCGATTCGATTCCATTGGATTCGATTCGAATTGATCGTGTCGTTGTCGGACACCCCAATGGCAGCTTATGTACCATCATCATCCCCTGGGACTTAACAACCGACACTATATAATATATATATATGCATGGTATCATACGTTTTATGTTGTATTGGACGATTTGTTGAACGATTCAAATATTATCACGATTCACTGGCTATTCCGATATGCGCTTCGATAAACATGTCATTAATATTAGTTTATCAAAAAATATCTTGTTATACACACAAATACTTTTTTTTTTTTCTATATTTCCGATTTTCTATACTCCCATATGTACTATTTAGTCCCTTTTTAATCCTTTATATCTGGCTATTAAAAATAAAATATTTTTATACTTAAAATTTTAATACAACATAAATCACCGTTATCCGTGTTCATTGGTTCGTTATGCATATCAATGCACATGAAAAAATTCAATCAGTTTTATCGTATTGTTTTTTTTTTTTTAAATATAAATTTAATTATTATGAAAATAATAATGATAAAAACAATTACTTACTCGGTTGTCATTTAGATTGTTCTGATTACGATAAGGATCAGTGATTTCGTTGTTACCAGAAGGAATAGGAAGAGGAGGGGGAAAATTTCTTGTACCCTGGTAACTTGGAATGTCATTGTATCCATTAGGAAGATCGAAGGTATTAGCTCGAGTTGGTTGATTGTATCCGATACCTCTCGAAAAATCGTTTTTAAATCCCGGTTCTCCCCTGTAGTTATTGCCAGATCGTCTTCCAAACTCCAATGCATTAACACTTCCAGTAGCACTATCACTGAAATTACCACTATCACTATCACCATCACTATCACTGCCACTGGCAAAATTAATAGTTGGTGTTGTTTTCGTTGTTGTAAAGGGTGGTAATGTCAAACGTTCAGATGGACTGTCTCTGGGATATCCATTGTTTCCTCTGTTAGAATAATCACCGACTCCAGTTGGATCTGTAAAAGCTCCTTCATCAAATGTTGTTGTTCCTGGTGCTGTTGGTCTGTTGTATTGGTAACCGTTGCTAACAGCCTCTGGCAACAATCCCGCGTAAACAGTTGCTGTTCTGACGCAACAAAGCGCCAGTAGGATCCTACCAGTAAGCTGCCAAAGCAGTAAATCATAAAAAATAACAACTTATATACTTTTAGTTTTATATACCTATCTTAAATAAAAGCTCTACTGTAGATTAAACTTTTAAATCCCAATAGACAGGTTAAGAATATTTTTTGGATTGTTTCTTTTTCTAATTTTTTTTTTTTTTTCTGAACAAATAAATTGCAGCTATCTACTTAAAACGAGTGAAAAAGAGTAGTCACGTGTTTCACCAATTTCTCCCGATGGAGAAAAAAGAAGTAGATAGAGAGAGAGATAGAAGAAGAAGAAGAAGAAAAAAAAAAAAGCGCAGCAGTTTCGGTTGTTCGTGGATGAGTTCTGTAGCAGCACGAATCTCTAAAAGATTCTAACGCTTTAGTAAACGGTATTCGTTTCACGAAGTGAATGACAAACGATTGGTTCGTATCTCTACCAGATTCCTAGGCTACTTTTGTTACTCTTTCTCTGTGTCTGTGCGATTTCGATAAATTTCTGCGCTTTTTCGGATCACACGTAAAATAATCTTCTCCAAAGATTTTTATATTATTTATTTCAGTATTTCTAATCACACCACTTAACTATAATTTGATCGTAATTTTATCAAAACAATAAACAATAAAATCAATGAAAAACAAAAAATAAATAAAAAAGTTTATTATTAAATAAAACAAACCTGTAATAAGTAAGTCATATTGTTGAAGAGAACCTCTTAAGAACTGTGAGAAAATAATAAATAGCGATGCTTATATATACTCAGTACTCTCGAGAGCATAAGTATCGTTACAATTTATCAGAATATTGTGTGTATTGAGTAAAAACTATTATTATGATGATGAAGAGGATGAAGAGGATGAAGATGAGGCAAATTTACAACAGATACAACAACAAATAATTATTATTTTTTACAACAGGGATAATATAAATCTTAATAAATTCTAGTAAATGTGTGTGTATATATGCAGGGAAAAAAAAAATATGAAATAGTGATCTTCCCTTCACTAACCAATACTACTCATATGATGAGCATAATCATTATACCCAGTCTCCGTCGATTTGACGTTTACACAGACGGTTAAAGGTTTTTAATTGATAGCACGTGCGTGCTCCCACCTATCACGCAAATATATATTTATCAGGCACAAACAAAACTGCACCTACTTATACCTAGTTATACCAGCATCACGTGCAAATCAACCGATTAACCATTAAACCATCACTATTGTTTTTAAATTATTATTATTATTATTATTATAGGACACGAAACAGACAATAATTTGTTCATTATTTTTATCCTATTATTATAAAAATTTTATCACGACAGGACTTTTTAATAAAGCAATATTTATAGAATGTAAAACTTTATTAATTTAACTTGCAATTTAAATGGACTTTTATATTTTTTTAACAAATTAAAATTTATAAATTTAATAACAAACTGTATTCAAGTTCGACATTTAATAAAAGAGTTTAACAAAACGAGTATGTTATATTTTATTTTTAACTAAAATTTTTATATTTGTTTATGTATTTATTCTACAAATATTCCAATTTGATACAGCACGTTGGTTTGTTATTGTTATTATTGATTTTTATAACAAATAAAATTCAGCATGAGATTTTAAAAATAAAACAATTACTTTCTATACAAGTACTTATATAACTGTTGTAATATTTAGACGTTATTTAATTTAAAAAAAAAAAAATTATAAAGATGATCCGGATATGAAAACAGTAAAATTAACAAGGGACAAAATTAAATAAGCTTTCACACTATCTAAACTGATTATTAACAGAGTCAGGATAAAAAATTTCATTTAAAATATTTACATTTATCACTGCGGACATAATAAATTTTATACATTTGGCTTACACATTATTAAACTATTTTCATTTTACAAGTATAGTTTAAATAAAAATAGTTACTAGGTAAATAATAAAAAAGTAATGAAGCATAAAATATATAAATATATGTTTATCTAAAAGTTTTTAAGTGTTTTAACAATATTTAAATGATATGACAAAAAGTTTAAGTGTATGTAAATGGATTATATTTACAGCGACTCTCAAGAAGTTTAGAATTTATTAAAGTTCAAACTTTGCTTTTTTATATATTAATATTATTATATGTGTTTAATTTAATTTAAACATAAAAGTTATATATTTTTATTAAAACAGAATTGGTGATGTTGTATAAGTTAGGATAGTTTATATTTAATTTGAGTCAACATGTCAAGTGGTAAAGACATAATAAAGATCCTTTTAATTTGACTTATATATTTAATATACAAAATTTAACAAATTTTAGGTATTTATACAATTATATATTTGATGTTGTTATTATTATTATTATTATTATTATTATTCTTATTATTACAAAGAGAACAACGAGATAAAATTAACTTTGTGCATGGTAATTAAAATTTAGCAAAGGGAATATTATGAATATTAATTTCCTTTGCACGTACTAAATGTTTATAAGTTATAATTAAAGTAAGTTTAACACAAAGTAGAGAATAATTAGAGACCAAAAAGGTACATGCCAAAGTATATAAGTTTTTTATTTATATATATATATATATACATACAATATAATTATTAATTATATAATTATATATTTTTACTACTTGTTGTTAATGAGGAGAAAATGAATAAAACTTAATTTAATTTTTTAATTATTTGTTTTATATATTTTTTATAATTAAACTAAACAATTATTTTTATCATACAAAAAATATTTTAACATAATAAATCAGTGAGTTGAAAAATAAAATTATTCGATAATAATATAAAAAAATGTATTATTAAAAGCTCTTAATAAACTTTAAACTTTAGATAAAGATGATTTATCAACCCTCAAAATGAGTTTTAAACTTTGTTTTTAAAGGGTCGTAATTTCCCTTTTGGCATAATTAACTTTAAACATCATAAATAATATAAATATATTATTTTTTAAAAAAACATTTCTACTTCTACGTAATTTTATTTTATTTTTACTCGAGTGTTTAGCAAATATAACGTATACTTGAAAATTTGTATAATTTTTACTTTGATATTTAAATGAAAATCAATAAAAAAGTTTAACACTTTGATGCAAATCAAACGAATGAATGAATGCTCTAACTTAACTAAATAAAATCTGCAACTTTTTTATGTGCGAGCAGATCAAAGTTAAAATTCAACTATGTGATTTTTTTAATTAAATTAACTTATTATTATTATTATTATATTAAGTGTACCGCGGTCTATTAATTGTTAATTAAATAAAAATGATACAAAAATTAAATTTATTCGACATTTTAATTGAATAGATGGTAATAATAAATTAGTATAATAGAAATATCTAATAACTCTTATTAACTAATAAAAATCATGAAATTGAAAAGAGAAAGGAATATAGGATAAATAGAAATTACGTTAATAACAATTTAAGAGCAGAAGCAGAAGCAGCAGTATATCTTGATACACAATTGATGATGTAAACGTACAAATGAGCTTGAAGTAACCGGATCAAATAATCTTTGAAATAATAATAGAGTGTATATATGGGTAGAAGCGTTTAACTGTAAATATAGTTTATCGTTTAGGTTATTGGTAGTTGTAAATTAAAGTGATGGAATCGTAAATTTATGAGATATTATTATCGTAGAAACCAGTGGATCTGATCAATCTATCATAATCATCATAAATCTCGAGTTTGTAGTTGTGCCTTTACTCCGATTAACGATATATAATATTCTATTGCTTAATTATATATATATAGTAAATAGTATCTAGTATAGACTCTATCGAAAAATATTACCATAACCATATCATACTATAATTGAGATTAGCAGCTACTACTACAACAACAACAACAATAACAATACACAAACTAAATAAATTTTCCTCGATAGTGGGCCGCGCTATATTACCATTCATGGCTGCAATGAGTTAACGCAAATGTATTAGCTAATTTTGCTTTAATAGGTGGTACCAATCCCGAAATTATGCAAGTGCTCCAGAGGATTACATGTCAGGAGATTAGTTTTCATCCGTTTATATATATATACACATTATTTACATATACATTCTATATAAAATATAATTATATCTATATGGTGTAAAATTATCCTCCATCTAATCATTATTATAATGATGATGCCGATAATGCTGACTTAATTGTGCAATTAATGACTATACATATCATATTTACCTGATCCTATAAAACTTTCCTTGTTTATTATTATTATATATTATTTTCTAGTTTATAATATGATAATATAATAATAAAGTCATTGTCATGGTTGTCTCATGAATATAAAATTACGATTTTATCGGTCGACGGCATACTCTTTTGATAAATTTTTAAATTGTTGTTATTCTAAAGCAGCAGCAGTAGCAGCAGCAGCAGCAACAATGTCTCTGGTATCATCTAATATGTATCTAGTATATACTATTTTGTTAAAATGACCTAGAGTAATCTCTATCATCAAACTAGGAACGATATGTGGGATACCTTTTGTTATGTTGATATGTTGGTATGACCACAAAACGAGATGTGATGGTCACTTGCATTACCGGTACACTATGGAGTTATACTATAGTTTCTATGGCTATACTGCTGGTGATTTTCCTAGCAATAAATTACAAGACCCGTGCTCAGGAAAACTTTTAAATGGACGTATAAGACATGAACGCATTTATGAGATACCATGACGAAAGTAAACTCTTTTAGTTTTTATCATTCTACGTTTTTTTTTCTTTTTTTTTTTTCCTCATCTTTTTGAAACCTTTTTCACTGCTATTTTATTTTTATTATTATTATTTTTCTCTCCTCCCTTTTCTATTATCTTTACTCACGTATATCTATATACTGCGGTACTTTTATTTTTATAACATAATCAAGATACAAAACCGGGTACTGTCTTTCGAGACTACCTATTTTTCTTGCTATAAATTACTATTACTTTACTTTACTTTATTTTGTAAGAACCCTTTATCCGATTTCTTCTCTATTTTTTACTTTTATCAAAACTTTAATTATTATTTATTTCTCTCATAAATTATTTCTATTTTATCAATAAATATAAAAAAATAATAATAATAACATCATTTACAAAAAAATAAATTTATATTATAATATATAATAAGTCTGTACATGATATTAGGACAACAATATATAATAAGATATAAAAATAACTATATATCAATGTTATCCTTTAGGGATAATAATAATAATAATAATAATAAAAAAATAGTATTATAACGAAAAAATAAACTGGCTCATTTTATCATGTTATATACAGTTGAGAGCAAAAAAAAAAAAATGAAAAAATGAAAAAAATAATATATATGGTTTGTCACTTGTAGTTTTTCCCCTTGGTACCTCAAAATAAATTTGCCATTACCACGAGGAATAAATCAATAAACCTCGTGGTGGTTGTCCTCTGTCACCACGAAATTTGAGCTCCCTTTAGAAGTATTAACCGATACCAGTAAATTAAGTATCGATCAAGAGTTATTAAGTGTTTTATTTAGTGATACTGCGGTGTACCGTAGGTTGGTCGTGGTGGTACTTGAGCAGATCCAAAGGTATTACTACTTCCAGAGTAACCATTATTATTGTATTGATTTCCCTGGGAGCCAAATTGATAGTTGTTGTTGAATGCTCCTTGTTGATTACCAGGATTGTAATCGTAACCTAAATTTTTATCATTTTAAATATTATAAATAATTTATAATTACAAATAATTAATAATTACCTCTTTGATAGTTATTTTGATTATTGTAATTATTATTGTATCCAGGATTATTAAAATTATTGTTGTTATTATTGTAGCCGAGGTTGTTGTTGTTGTTGTTGTTGTTAATATTATTATTATTATTATTATTATTGTTATAACCAGTATTGTATTGATCTGGATAAGTAGCTTCACCCTCGTATCTAACATCCGCATGGAATCCAGTTCGCCAATCAGCCGTATACGTGACTATCTGAGTTCTTCCGTCCGGAAGTTGTACCCGATACTCTCCACGTACCGTTTCACCGTCACTGGTCTCTTGTCGTCCAAAATCATTCCCTGTTGCTGAATCTTTAACTGCATATCCAAACTCGTATGATTTTGGCTAAAAATATTTATTATCAGCAATTAATTATATAATATATACGGTCGTATATAGTCAAATATATTCAAATATATATATATAAATAATTCATCAAGCGTTTAAGTGATTAATTAGTGAATGAAGCACAAGGGGGGGGGGTGTATGAAGCAATTATTGTTTCAGTGATCGAGTTAGAGGTTTATTGGTCAGCATATGAATATATATATATACCTGACTGTCGATGTAATCCTGATGGTCATCGTGATGAGTATTGCCATCAGGAGATGATTGTCCCAGTGGAGCGCCGTAGCTATTTATTATGCCTCCCTGAGATTGGTGATTGTTGGTTACCGGGAAATTTCCAGGAACACCATACTGGTTACTCAATGGTGGTTCTGGCTCACAGTAAACTATCCCTAGACTGCTCACCAATGTCAACGTCACCGTCACCGTTATCTATTACACAGAATAAACATTATTTACTTGATATTCTGAATAAATATATATAGAGTACAAAATTTTAGCTCATCTTTATACACCAAAATTTATGTTTTTATAAACTGATACGCACAGCTTTATTCAAATTTACTACCTCCAATAACTAATTTAATATTCAATTTAATAATAATAATTTTTCGTTAAAAATTCATAAAAAGTAACTCTGTATCTATGCTCGAATAATTTAAAACACACGTTGGAATTCAGATTAAATATTTCATTACACTTTTTATGAAAATTTTATTCAATATCAAATTTAAAAATATTATTTTATCTTGGCCACATTTTTACTCTAAATTCCAAGATCTAAAAGTATATATAATTATATTAATTAAAATTTGTATACTCATCAGCTCATCACCACCGTGAAATAATCTCAAAAATAAATTTCAACTCTTTAATACTTGTATATATTAAAGCAATAATATCACATTATAATAAACCCACGAGATTTGCTTATATTTTAATATTACTCCACATAAATCCTATTAATAATAGTAATTCAGAATAAAAAATATAATTAATGAGATTGAAAATGAAATAATAGTCATTAACAAATAGAATGTAAATCACAAATTCACTGAGCAAATCTTAATTTCACATATTCGCGTATAGAAAAAAGAAAAAAAAAATAATATTAATAATATATCACTTTGAATAATAATATTACCGAGAATGAAAAATATCGATAAAATAATTAATATAAAATAAATAGTATAAAAGTATTATAATAAAAATAAAGCGACTCGGTAGTTACCTGTCGCACAACAGTGTTCATATTTTTGATGCACATATCAGCACCGGATCAAAGTTGAATTGTGGAGATTTGTGAGATCTCAACGGGGCTTTTATACAAGCGGCTTAACTTGCACTGTAACTCGCTTCCTGTCTGGATTACACGCGAGTTGTACTGTTCTACTGTTGTGCTGCATACACACACACACACACACACACTTACACGTGCGGGTGAATTGGTGGATGAGATCAGGTGAGGTGAAGTGAGGTAAAGTAAAATGAGCTCACCTCACCTCACTTTAGTAGTTTTGTTTAGTATTATGTGTAAGATCTCTTATATCCTATATATGTTATACCGTGGAGGAATCAACCATTCAGACATCTCAATGTATATATCCATATGCACTCGTTTTAAACACAACCCACCACTTGGAAAAAAAAATGTACATAATAACAGTTTAGATTACTAGATTACTAGAGATTGAGAGTAAAAGAGGCTCCCAGAATTCAGATGACACACTAAAGTAGGAGGAGTTTTACATTTTAAATATATATATGTGCACGTAAAAAGTAAGGATTAAAATTAAAGAGATCACGAGATGAGTGTGAATTAAAATACTTGTCCTCTTACTTATTCTCAGTCTATTGTTATGATTTCATGATTTCATGACTTGATGATTTCGGAAGCAGTATAATAAAGTAAAACTATAAAAGATTGAGACGATCGACCAACCAACTAACAAAGTTATGTTACACATTAGTGTCTCACTCACATGGAGAAAGCTTGTTACCTCACAGCGTGGGAGAACCCACAATACTCGTGCAATAAAATAATGCGCTTGCTTCTTCTTCTTCTTCTTCTTATCTTTATTCTTCTTCTGGATTCTGATTCTGATTCTTATTCTCATCCTTTATCTTTATCTTTATTTTTATTTTTATTTTTATTATCTCTCTGCGACTCTGATATGAGTCTCTCTGCATGTGGATTCTTTATCGTATGTTTTTTTTTTTTTATTTTTGTAATAATAACAATAATAACTTTGTTTTATTTCTTTATAAACTAAAAACTAATTGGGTAATTGAAAGTTAATTAAACGAGTCTTGTACTGAAACTACCACCCGCAGCAACACTATACATTTAATACATTTAATACATGGATGTATGTATATATTTATCTTATTAACTTGTATTTGATTGCGTGTGATTGCTCTTCCTCATACCTCATACCTCATACATATATAATACTTAATCAAATAATCTCTGGATCATTACTCTCATCTATTTATATAAATAATTGTTAAATATTTATTTTATCACTCATTATTTTTTGAATTTTATTATAATCTTTTGAGAGATTAATTTTAGATGTTTATAAAATAAATAATAAAAATAAATTTGTTTTTTTATTTTTTTTTATTTTTTTATGTAAACAGAATGCAGATAAAGGTAAAGATAAATGTGAAATAATAGGAATAAGTATAGTAAATGTTAAATAAATGGTGGTTATGCTTCGGTTAATACATTTGGTGAGTATTACGTTATTTAATTATGCGGTGGATGGCTGGCTCTTGTAATGTTTATTCGGTGCTCGGTTTCTGATATCAAAATTAAACAGGACCCTTATATTTGTTAACCAGTTGTTTTTGTTGTTTCTGTTGTAGTTACGTTTGTTATACTGATGTTTCTGTTATTCATTACGAAATGAAAATTAAATTATACTCTGGACGATGGTTGAGCAATAAATCCTTTAAGAGATAATAAAAAGTAATACTAATGAGTACAGTACGTATAGTGCTATAAGCTGTAAGGAATAAGAAACACAGAGAAGCGTCAAATTTATAAGCAACCAGATAATATCAAACGGTATATACCGCGGTGTGATTCAAAGTTAATCGGTTTACTCTCTTTTTCTTTTTCTTTTTCGTATTTGTTTTTTTTTCTATCTTTTTACGGTTACCGTACAAGCTGCAACCACCTAACTAAACCGTTAATTCTCAGTAGACAGACTAGAATAGAATAGAATACAATAGAAAGTTAATCAGAGTCTATTTCTAACCTACTTATGCAGTTTATTTAAGCTCATGCTTTTAAATAACCTTGAAATTAATTATTAAAAATATTGTGAATAATAATAATAATAATAATAACAATAACAACAAAAAAAAAGTGTTGTCGAAAGTCACGATAAACTATATATATTATACATAATCATATATATATATATATATATATATAAATAAAATATTATCTAAGTAAAAGTGTGATAGCGGTGACCATCTAGATGGAATCTCGTTTGCTCGTTTTATATACGTAAGTTATAAGTGCTATCGCTATCGCAATTTCATTGGCATTTTTTTATTTTATTTTTTATTCTTTTCATCTTCTTACTTTTACTCATTCTCTCATCTATCCAAGTTAACTTGAACTCTCTTTTTCCCTTGGCACACTCAGTTCTTTCTGTACTACTTTCCGGATATGCTTGCTCTGTTGAGATCTCACAGCGTCTACGATTATACCCTACGAGTTACCCTCTATAGTTTCCTTCCTCTTTTCTATTCGTTCTTTACCGACAACTTTTCCCCTTAAACGTTTTCCCGTACTATTCCTTTTTTTTTCTTTCTTCGTTCCTTTCGTTCTCTTCTTTTACTATTCCGTAAAACTACCATCATCGTCACGAGAGTAACAAAACGAGCCAGACAACGACAGAGTTGACCTTTCAATGCTTCTCGAGGGTCAAATAACTCAGCAGTTACCTATATACTTATTTACCACCATTTACTTTAAATTATTATATTTTTTATTTATTTTATTTATTTAATACCAACAAACATTAAATAAGTTATATTCACTTGTACTTTATTTTTAAGTTTTTTATTAAACAAATTTTTATTCTATATCTTTAACCTACTTTTTTTTTTTTTTTTTTTTTTTTTTTTTTTTAATATATTTTTAAATTTAATTAGTAAATAATGATCAAGGTTTTAATAAATCTATATTGTTTGTATTGCATAAGTATTTTTTAATTAGTTTTATGGCAAAGAACTAGACAATAAATGTAAAATAAAATTTAAAATTTTTCACAATTTGGATTATTATTATTATTAAACAAAGAGTCGTAATTCGTAATGTGTCGGAAAAAAAGGGTCTTGTAATCTTGTAATACGCATTAAGTATAATAAGAGTAAAGATATAAATATATATATATATATAGAGTAAACAATAGTAAAGTGTAATTATTATAAATCACATTTAATTATGGTGGTTACACTTGGCTGATATTAATTAGTAGTCACTAAATTGACAAACGTCGTACATTTAATTATCTTTATTAATCATATATAAATAATGAATAAAATATTGATGAAATAATGTTAATATGCAAAACTATTATTTACAACATCAATGTTGCTACCTGGTTTATCTACTCAACTACTTTAGTGGTGTTTACTTATTGGTGAGTTGGTGTGGTCACGGACTAATTAATTTTCGTAATTACACTACAATATACCTACCAATCTATGTCATAATTATTGTTATTATTAAATAATACCCATAATAGTTGGTCAGTTGTAAATTGACATTAATAATTACAATCAATGTTGTTGTTGTTGTTGTTGTGGAAAATGAGAAGGTTAGCAAACTATTTGGTTATATTCGCGTATTTGGCATGGTGATCTCCTACTACTTGAAAGACTTAGCACGCGATGCATCTGTTAACTGATTTCTCGCAGTTACGGTGAAATAGCGTGTACTTTGTACGAAGTAAGCGACGTTTCATAACAACTATTGCTCGGTTAAGTATCCGTTCCTCTGTTATTCCTCTTGCTCTTGCTCTTGCTCTTGCTCTTGCTCTTGCTTATGATTATAATTAAAATTAAAATTATTATTATTACTATTATATTGCTGCTGTTTATAATGTAATATGGGATTAACATCACTGTTGATCATCATTTTATTTTTAGTTAAAAATATTACATACATAATAATAAGTAATAATAATATAAGTAAATAAAAGAAAGTATATTAACTAAATTGTTAAATTTATAGCCTCGGTAAACGAAAGTATTTCTTGTTTATTTTTAACTGCACATAATATTATAATTGGAATTATAATATTAAATGTGTAAGAGAGTTTTGCCAGATCATTCTTCTTAGTTAGTTAGTTAATATAATAATAATAATAATAATAATAATAATAACAACAACAAGTGTATTGCATTCTTGATACATTTTATCAAGAGTATATAGTTTGGCTCTTAAGTTAAATATATGTGAGTATGGGAATGCGGATGAAACTATTTTAAAATAATATTTCAATATTATTATTAATGAAAAGAGGGGATGAGTGGGGGAAAATTTTGCGAAATAATTTTACCTCACTAGAGTACTGGTACATTATTAATGTACGCTTTTCTCACACTGTCTGTAAGTTACGAAAGGTAATATAATAAACCTCTTCAACTATTTCTTATATTTTTATTTTATTTATTATTCTTTTAAATTTACATTTATAAAGATTCTTTATACTTGCAACGTTGCTTTTATTTATTGTTTATTTTTTTTTTTTTTTTTCATTATTTCTCATTGACAGCAATTTCAGACGTGACCACAGTTTAGCGAAAAAAATGATAAGACACGTAGGTATAAATTTATTTTTTCTCGATGACGACAACAGCAACAAGTTGAAAAAATGTAAAAAAGAAAAAGAAAAAAAAAAGAGTTATTGAGCAACAAAAAGTATTTTTAATTACCGTAACAAGGAACATAAACAACAACAATAACAACAAAGGTATATAGAAGGAGCAATACAAGTTATAAAGACACATGGAAATTGGTAAGGGGTAACGGGTAGTCTCGGTGATGAGGGTCGAGTGGCACAAAGTGCGATCCATTGAATAATTCCTAGCTGAGTTTCGTGCCAAATCCGGCGCGCATATGTTCTTGTCGGATCAGCAAAGTTGGATAACGTTAAGTGGGTCGACGATGTTGCAACGGGTGGCCAAACCAGACTCGTACAACCGTACAACCGTACACCCGTACACCCGGACACCCTGTGTAGGATTCGTATAGAGACCGGAGGTTATATGCACTCTCTTCACGTCTTCAGACACGAAAGCTTTCTCATTCTATCTCTCTCTTTCTTCGTTCTTGGTCTGCTTTTGGTTATAGTTGTAAGTTAAACGTTTTCCGAGCATGCGTCCTTGCGCTTGATCGATTATTCAACTGAATTTTTTCTTTCAATACAAATCAACAATTTAAATCACCTCCCACAAATACAACACCATCTTTATATATAAATTTTTATATTTTTATATGAATATAAAATACTTGACAGAAAATAAAAATAAAATACACACTACTATATTTTATATCCATACATTTCTTTACTATTTATTATTATTTTTATTCAGTAAATATCTCAGTGAATGATGGCAAAATATTCTAAAAAAAAAACACAGTAATAATAATAGAAAAGGTTTAAAATTTAGAAAAAAAAAAAAAAAAAAATAACAACAATGTCTGTTACATTCAATAGAATAAATTATATTTCTTGTTTTAAGAGTAAAAAGAAAAAATAAGCTTCGGGGTTTGCTTGGTGCGGTTGATCAAGGAGCTTTCTGCTATTACTATTAACTTATAAAAAGCTATCACCGATATTTTATCTTTTCTGTCACAGTATAATATAGTGTAGTGACTAATTATTACTCGTTGTACATACCTTTATTGATTTGAATATAAATTAAATTTGAGTGACGTTTTAACATAAAATAATGAAATACTTTTATATATTGATTAAATGAGTATTTTCACATATAATAGTTTTAAGTGGTTAAAGTTATTCAATTTCCGTAGCCACCCAATCTCTTTAGCCCTTGATCTAAAGTTGTTCATCAGATTTGGTTAAATCTACCCATAACATTAATAAATATTTCTATCTATTACTCTGGTACTATTCTATCCTTTAAGTACGTTGTTGTTGTTGTTGTTGTTGTTGTACGTCATACATAGTTGGTATACTTGATGATCAGGTTGAGTATTTGTTGAGAAAGGCCAAGGGCTCTTTACCTTTATTTTCTATATTCTCTATATTCTCTATATTCTTGTCATGAGTCTGTTGTGTGTGAAACTAGTAGATTTATTTGAGAAAATAAAAGTATTGATGATGCAAATGATGAATATAATGATACTTGACCTCACCAGGTCCACTTTAAACCTTATGCATACCCTATACTTGTTAGGCATATTCTATAGGTGACATTCTACTTGTTATAATAATAATAATAATAATAATAATTATTATTATTATTATTATCATTCAACTTAAGAAAACTTTTTAATTTTTTTTTTTATTTTTTATTTTTTATTTTGGCCTAGATCATCGTAAAGAGGCTGTACAAAAATATTAAAAGTGAGGTGGATGACACACAGTACGGTAACGTCTTTTTCGCTTTATACTTTTCAATGCATATTTCCCACGGGTCGTTTTGTGTAAAAAATCTATTTTCTCTCTTGGCCTTTCTCGAGTTACCGAGGTAAGGGTTTTAAAGCAACATTAATGCGCACACTCGTGGCCCAATAATCCTTAGAAAAAATAAAATAAAAATACTACTCTTTTACTCAACTTTTTGAATTTTTATTATTTTTATTATTTCAACCGTACTTTGAGATTTTAATCAGAATCAGTCAAAGTTTTCTCTCTTGGTCATTTTAATTAACGAGTACGAATACCTATATATATTTCTGTTGGTTAAATCGATAATATAATTAAATTAAATTATTTAGTTAACTCGTCTCCTAATTATAATTATCTTTCTAGTTTTTTTTTTATTTTTTTTCTTTGTTACAATATTATAAACGAATAATTATTTTCTTTCTCTCTTTCTCGCTCTTCATATAAACTTTTATAAATCATTTGCGTATTCAAAATGCGTTCTCATGTACAAAAAAAAAAAAAAAAAAAGCGTTCGTTAGTGATGCAATTGATTAGACAGTTTAGTTAGAGTGTTTTATTACAGTAAAACTATTTCCAAGGTATAGTCACTACTGATCATCGTTTGTAAATTCCTCTATTTTATTAAATTGGTGGATCACAGATCATGGATTATGGATCCACATCAATTATTTTGTCAATAATAGTGTCACTGTCCATTAATTAAAATTAACATATATTTCGACATTGCGTTTGACGAAATAATAATAATTATATAATAATAATAATAATAATAATAATTATTGATGTAAAAAAATTAAATAAGACACGGTTTATGGTAAAATGGACGTTGGTATAATAAGCTAAATCAGAGAAATTCACGGATGAATTATTATTTTATGAAATTGCTGAGTAATCTTTGCACTTGGTGAATTACAAATTTTTATCATCATAATTATTATTATTATTATTATTATTATTATTATTATTATTATTATTATTTGATAAACTGCGTGTTGTTAGTTTATTTAATTTGTCTGAATCGGTATTATATTTTATGTTAACTTTAATGTGGTATGCGTATACATCGAAACTAAATTGACGTTTCGATTGACAGCTAAAAAAAATATATAGGTATATTTGGTAAATGTAAAAATAAAATATAAATAAAATTGTTTTTATTTCAGCTCTTGGTTGAATCTAAATTTAGTTTTATTCTCCAATAAAACTTTGTTCATTTAAATTTAAAAAGAGTTAAAGTTTTAAACTGTATGTATGACGATGTGTACTTGATGAAATATAAATTTGTGTTATATATTAATTTATGAGATATGCATATCTTTAAATATTTATTTTATTTGCATTGCTAATTTATAAACGAAATGAATACAAATGCATCTGTTAAAATTCATTTTATATATATGTAAATAATACAATGTAAGTTTTTAGACATTGTTTTTCGCACTCCGCTTCATTTGCCATCATGAATATTTTACTCTTTTACTGTACAAAAAAATTACTTAATTATACCATCAAAAATGTAAAGAAAAAAAAAAAACAAAAATAACAAAGTACTCAATAACAATGTACATATTAACACATGTCTTATGACAAATTAATAATATTCCTAATGATCATTATATATTAACTCACTTGATGGCTCTAATGTTTCATTCATTTATTTATTTTTTTATCTTTCATGTTTTTGTGAGGTCAGCGCGCGTATGTTGGACTTGCTGGACTTAATTCACCGAGACGTAAACGCTCGGACACGCAAGCTTGCCCACGATAAAAAAATTTGCAGCGACGCAGAAGGGTGAAAAAGTAAGATCTACTAATTTTTTTTATTTTATTTATTTATATTTACAATTTGTGTCAGTATATTTATAATATTAACTTTGTAAGTATTACTTTTACAAGTTATAATCAAGATTCATATGTTATAATCATAAAATAAATGAAGCTATAAGTTTTTATCGTAATTACAGAACTCATTTCCTTATTTGTGAAATTCCAGACTAATCATAAGTACACACATATAAAATGAGGTAGAGCGAATCTACTTATACAATAAATACCACACCACATGTGTGGCTTATTTGTGGGTGTAAAAAACCAACAAGAGAGAGAAACCTTAAATAATATTACTCGAGTTATTACTGAGATATTTAATGTACTTTTGTACCTTTAATTTCTTGGATATTATTTTCCTTTATTAAATATTTATTATTTATTATTTAATTATTGAGATTAGTAGTTTATTGTTAAAAAATTTTAATATTTTGGAAATTAATAAAATATATGATTTATATAACAATTTATGTATAAATTAATAAATAACTGGGGTTCAGAACTTTTGTTGCTAATTGAGTTTAAAATTTACACAAAACGAGGAAACAACTTGAATGAGTGAATAATTAATAAATTAAACGATAGACCGAGCTCTGTTCACAGCGTAAGAAAAATTTAACAGCAATAACAACAACAACATCATCTACAATTGTTAAATATTCTTTTTTAATTAAAATACTGGTGGATTTAAACAATTTTCCGGTGAAAACTTTTTTAAAATAGTTAAATATAACTATACGTTTATATGTATAACAACCGGTAAGTTAGGGCTCTGAGTTGGAGGTGCAGTAGTCTCAGTAGTAAGAACATTTGTCATGTCAGACAACTCATAAATTACCACCAAATAAATTTAAATTAATTTTTATTATTTTTTAACAATAAAACTATTTTATTTATTTATTTATTGACTGCTTAACTTTTAATAAATAAACTTTATTAAATAATACATATATCAATATGGATCATTGAAGTAATTTATATTATAAAAAAATATTAATTAAAATTTCTGGTATTGAGTTATTAAAATTAATGACTTAAAATAATTTGTGTTAATATTTTTTTATTTTTATTTAGCATACTCGACTGAAAATGAAAAAAATAACACATTAACTTTATAAAATTTTTATTTAAAAAATATAAATGAAATGTAATTTGGATAGTCGAGGCATGATGGGTGATGGTAAATTAATAAAAAACAAATAAAGTAAAGAAATTAGAGGAGAGGTTGCTCGAGTAAGCACATTATCGAGATTGAAACGACGTTTGAAAAGTAATTACTTTTCAACAGATTTAAATTATTGAGGAGGTTTACTTTTTTCCGCTTACATTTTATCGATTTTATAATAATTGACAGTCGGTTGTATTTTAACGCCCCAGACTGAAAGTTAACTTAATAAAAATAAGCTATAATATAATTATTTACAAGACTATTTATTCAATTTATAACCATAATTTATTTAATTATAATTATTAATAATTTTTTTCTCGTATTATTTATTTTTTTCATACTTATTAAAATCACATAAATATCCAAGAGTTGGTCCATTTTATCTATTTTATTTATTTTATTTATTTTATTTATTTTATCGTTTTCGTAGCTTCGAAAGATGAAGAAAAAAAATTTATCCTGACTAGAATTGTAATCTTCTTTAGTGGTACCGGTACATTTTAAAACTCGACGGAAAGGATTAGCTATACTTTTAATTTATCTGGATGCAAGTGATTTAAAAAGTTACATTACTAGCTAATTATTTTTTTTTTTCTCATGTCAGAATAAAATTAAATAAATAGTTTAATTTTACTTAAATTATTTTATCAAAAGATTTAGATAACATATATTTATTAATCAGCAATTAGAACAATTATGTTATTAAATAAACATTTATTGACTAAAAATAAAAATACTGGTCAACAAATAAAACAACATAGGTATAGAGAAACAGAGTATAAAAATAATAATTTAAAATAAAATAATCTTATTAATTTAACAAAAATAATAAATAATAGTATGTATATGAGGGGTAAATATTAAATTTCAGTGATTATCGACTTTAGTAGCAGTTTCTTCGTCGTATTGAATAGACGGTACCATTGGTGGTTTGAATCCATATTCCATTTTTGACTGTCTGAAGTTGCCGATTTTACCGTAGTAATGGATTTCCGGCAGTCTTAGTCTTTCAAAAAAAGAACCAGCTGGTAATGTTGAAGAAGAAGAAGAAGAAGATGTATCAGTAGCGCCCAAGTAGTGGAGTGATTCCTGATGAGCCGGATGCGGTACTTGATTCTGATGAAGATTCAAGACATGATGCCGCGTTAGCGATGGTACCGACCCCACGTACTCAATCTTTGTTATTTTTTGTTTTTCATTGGGATGAATCACGTGCCATTGAAAACTCGTTTGATCGACAACAGACTTTGGATGATGCATTGAAATTGGTAATTGGTTCAATAAATCGTTGTTGTTATTATTATTATTATTATTATTATTATTATTATTATTATTATATAATTGTTTTTTAAAATTACTAGATGGATAATAATTAAAAATATGTTGTTGTTGTTGTTGTTGTTGTTGTTGTTGTTGTTGATTTTTTTGATGTTGTTGATGTTTGACAAGCCCAATTTGACTTAACAAACTGTATCGTTTGCTCAAAGGAGACCGCATAGCCACCACCAGTGGCATAACTGCTTGCTTACCAATTGTGTAACCTTTTAAGTTTAGTGTTGAACTGTTGGTAAAACTTTCACCTTGTTCAGAGTTTTCAGATTTTTCAGATTTTGTTTGTTGTAGTCTTGTTGGGTACAAAAGTCCATTGGACTGAATAGATGGATTAATTATTTGGTGATAATAATTTGGATTATTATTGTTACTTAATTTATCAAATTTTATTGATGATAACAGTGATGATGATGATGATAATCTTGGTGGAATTTCTCCAAGTGGATGGTTACTTGGAATTCGGATTGGCATTTCAATGACCTTATCTACTTGATACGGCAACTGTTCAAGTATGTGAATAGGATAGGGTTGAGATACAAATTTTTGAATATATGTTCCAGTGTTACTGGTACTAGTAATAGTTTTAGTTGGTTGGTGAGGTGACGGTACCTTATTCTTGGACATCTTCTCAGCTGTAACTGGATAAGTCTGTATAACTGGCACGTGCTTTTGCTTCGGCTTCGGTTTCGGCTTTAGCTTTAGCTTTTGGTACTGGTACTGGTACTTTTCAACAACTCTATTATTATTATTATTATCTTTGTTAACAAAATAAGGCTGAGAATATCGGGCACCGGTGGTGATATCGAGTACACCATCAACTAATTTGTCAACTGGATAGTTTGATTGTTCAACAATTTCACTATTTATTGGCAAATTTATATTGTAATTTGATATATCTATAGATCCGTAACCACCACTTACTACAGGTGGCGAGTAAATGTAAACAGTTTGTTCGGAATTATCTGTCGCATCGGCTATTTTATCCTTTTCTATTAAATTAGAGTATCCCTCTTGTTTAAAATTATTTAGATTGTTATTATTATTATTATTATAATCCATGTGACTTTTGATAGAGCTGTTATTACTATTAATGTATCTTGATACGTTATCTGATTCTCTATCAACTAATAAATTTTTTCCATTATTATCTTCTACTGCTTGTTTATTTTTATATTCTAAAAATTCAGATGAAGATGACATTTGATCTTCAGTCTCATAAATTTCACCTCCAATATTATTTTTATTCGTAAAATTATTATTATTTTTATTAATTTCAATTATTTTTTGTTTTTCAATGTCAAACACAATGTTGTTATTTAAATTAACTGGCTGTTGTTGTTGTTGTTGTTGTTGTTGTTGTTGTTGTTGTTCTGATGTTGAAAAGGAAGGGGTGGTTTGATTGATAATAGATAAAAATTTAAGGCTAAAATCGGTATTACTGTCACTGATATCAGTATTTGTATATGACATTTGATTTTTTTGATGATTATTATCTTGGTGTGAAGTAATATAAACAAAATCTGATGAAGCTGATGAAGCTGATGAAGCTGATGAAGCTGATGAAGCTGATGAAACTAATGAAACTGATGAAACTGATGAAATTGGTGAAGCTGGGTGATTGATCGATAGTGCAGGTGGATAATGAATTTCATGGATCGGTGCACTATTATACAGTTCCACTGACTTTTGAATTTCTACAAGTTTACCGTTGTCGTTGTAGTTGTAGTTATCGTTATCGTTATCGTTATCGTTATCGTGGTTGATTGACGCTAATGTGACATTTTTTTCTGCTGGTGATTTAATCGATTTAACATTTTTACTATTTTTGTTGCTGGTGTTGATATTTTCAAATGGGTAATTGTCAGAATAACCATTTAATTTAAACTGATTTAGAGGTTCAACTTTATTTTCAATAAAATGAGTCTTGTCAGCGTTAACTAAAGCCAACCCAGCTTGGATTGAATTTAATACTACGGGTGATGTGGTATCCTGATCTCTATTGGAAAGTTCTCGGATAAACAACGGAGAATTAACAGAATCAACAGAATGAATAGAATGGACAGGAGTATTGTAATCCGTTGTACCTTCATCTGTTGAACTTTTTGTTAGTTGTTTTTCTTTTTCTTCTTCTTCGGAAGGTGGTGGTATTGTTGTTGATGATAGCAGTTGTGATTCAACCACCTCTGTATTTTCATTTTCAATATTGCATGGAAGCGTTGCTGTACCGTAATCATAATTTTTATGTATCATTATTCCTGTTTCAGAAACAACAATAGGTTCTTCGGTATTAAATTTTGTTAAAACTTTTTGATTTGCGATAACTTTTGTTTGTTCATTTTCCGAAATAATATCTGTTAATGAATCATTGAAATTTTGAAAGGTTAAACGTGATAATTCCGGTAATAATTTATTTTTATTAGCTGCTGATGTTGCTGTTAATGTCGTAACATGTGTTTTATTATTTAAAGACACTCGTGAATTTTTAATTAATTGACTTTTAAAATTAGCTAAAGCATTTTTATAATTTTCAGATGATACTCGTATCGTTTTATCTTTATTATTTTCAATCGGTAATTCCGTTGAAAAATAATAATTTTGTGATTCTACCGTTCCAGTGTCATTTTCATAATAATTTAAATCATCATCAGTTTTTATTATTTTATCTCCAAAATTTTCAAATAATAATAAAGCTTCATCTACTGGAATAGAAGGGGTTATTATGTCAGTAACATGTACATTATCTTGATAATTTGAATTCGTTGAATAATCAGTTGACGTCTTTAGATTTCCTTGTTTGTGCACTGCTAATGGGAAATTGACTGCTGCTGCTGCTGCTTCTGTTTGATATTGATTACCCTCGTAATTTAACCACTGATGTTGATATCGTATTGGATTATTGTTATTATTATTATTATTATCATCATCATCTAAATTTATCCCGTATGTGTTATTATTGTTGTTGTGCCAATTATTGTCAACTGATAAAATTTTTTTATCTATCAAGTGTTCCTGGGATTCAATTAAAATTCCGTCTTTGTTCTGAAAATAGATATAAAAATAAACTATTAATTAATTAATTAATCAAATTTTAAATTTCAAGTTACAGTGGTGTCAGTACACAATTGAATAATGAACCACTTTTTAATTAACCATGAAAAATAAAATATAAAAATAAACAAACATGTTGGTATACTTGAGAATTATCGAATTATTGATAACCGCATAGAATTTGTTAGCGTCAATAGTAAAATGTATCTAGGAATTTACCGTATAGTATATTTTATTATAAAATAGGATGAATTTTATGATAAATTTATTTACTTATAAAACAAGTATTTTTATTATTTATCGTTTGATGTTTTTATATTTTTTTTTTTCTTTAATGGAAAGGAGAGCAATGAGTAAAGTTTGCTATTACGAAAGTTAACGACTAACGATTACTTGTTCTTTAAAGAAATGGAGAAGACGAGTGGAGTTTGAGAAAGTTGACTCTCCTTCAATAGCTTTGCATTTTTTATTATAATCCAATATTATCAATACAACATTGAGTTGTTTGTTTAAATTTATTTTTTATATAAAAAAAATAAACTTTTAATTTTTTTTTTATTACCCATACAAATCTTAAAAATTCAAGATTTTATTGTTTTTCATCAGTTTTATTAAGTTATTTAAAATTTTTCAAATAGTTGGTGAATTTTATAAAAAGTATGAATAAATAAACAAATATTACGAAAGAATGCAACAAATGTAGTGTCACGAAAATGAAAAAGTAGGACAACTTTCAACTTATCTTAATAGCTTTTACGTTCGTAAGTAAATTGTTGTCCGAAAGTTATAAAAAAAATATATAAAATATTTTATTACTATTACTTTTTTTTTTTTCTTTTTTTTAAAAGTCGTAATTTTATATAAAAATTAAAATCTTAAGTCAATGTTTATAGACCTAAGTGAAATAATGATGCATTTTTTATTATTTTAAAAAGTAAATGAATTCAAACATAAAAAATAAACAAATTAGAATTTTAATGAAAAGAATGTAGAATTTAATTTTCAGCACTGTTGGAATATTTAAGATTATTTAATATAGGAAATAACATTAATTAAAATAAAAGTATAAAAGTTGTTGTAAGAAACGTTGATTAAATTTTACTGAAGCATGTAATTATATTCTCTCGCTGGGGGTGAAAGATAAAATAAATATATACCTATATATATTATTTTTTTTTTTTTTTTTTTAACTTTCAATATATAAATACGAATTTTTACTATTTTACATTATATTAAATATATTTAATTAGTTTAAAATATTAAATTTTATATTGTTCAAAGTATTAAATGACTGCTCCGGTTTTTAGAGTGCCAAATGGTTTTAATTGAAAATTTGCGGTTAACCAAATACAATTCTAAAGACTATTTTATCGAGACCACAAGACTTATTTATGTTAACTAAACAAGTTTGCTGACAGAAATTTAATATTAATTTAAACTCAAATTTAAACAAATACTATTTTAATAAATTTTAAAACTGATATCAATAACGAAATTTATTTTTTTTTTCCTTCGGTAAACAACAAAAAAAAAAAAAAAGATTTAATATGTGTAATGATTTAAGATCAGGTATCGATACCCTCGACCTTCGGGCAGAGAAATCTATTAACCCAGATCTACTTGTGTTGATATAATATCTGTTAAACTATTAGCACCAGTATATAATAATAATAATAATAATAATAATAATAATAATCATAATATAAATCACGGAGAAAAAGGAATGTAGTGTAATGGTATAGTAGTAGTGGCTGATCCCGAGATTCTAATCACAACTCAATAACACTTTTTTATTATTTGTTTATTTATTTATATAATAATAAATTATATGTTTTTAACATATACACATTTAATGTATAAAAAAAGGTATTATTAGACAAGTATGGTTGGTTTGTGTGTTAAAGTGTTTTAGTATATATAGGTACGTATAAAATTCTGCAATATATAATATATAACAAGTTGTACATATACCTATGTATTTGTATTAAATCGACAGATAATGTTGGACGACATAAACATAAAGATTTACTCAATTCTGATTCGTGTGTAAATTGAATCAGCCTTTATCAGTTGATGCGAGCAAACAAGTGAACAAGAATACCGTGTAAAGAAGGGAGACAGTAAATGATTCGCATTTCGCATTTCACCATCACCAACATTCACTAAGTGAATGTAAGAGTGTAACCCGTACTATTGGTCTCTTGTCACATTTTATTCACTACAGCCTCTTCATTCAATACATTTACAATCTACATATTACATATATACACATCTATAACAATAATAAATATAGTATTACTCTAGTTTACACACTTTGGTACGCACTCAAAGTAGATTAGATTTTTTTTTTTTGTTTTTAATCTCTGATTGACATTTTATACTTGTATGTTATTAGTTATTAGTAAACGTTTTTTCATTTTTATTTTTTTTTATATTTATATTTTATAATCAATTGTTGTGACGATGATAATAGTCGCAATAACTCACCGTATTGTTGTTGTTAATATTATTATAATTATTTGACTCCTTATTGTATTCAGCTGGTAATGAAGTGATAAAACATGGCATAAAACTCGATGAAATAATAACAGTCTGTAATTATAAATATAACAATATTAATTAAATAAATATTTCAAGTGTATAATACTATTTTTATGGTTTATTTGATTGATATAAATGTTTGCAACTTATATATGTACATATTTTTGTTTTTTTTCATTATGATAATGTGTAAAATATTTAATTAAGTAAAAGAGCATTAAATTGACAAAGAAAAAAGGGAAAACGGGAAAAAGTGAAAAGATGAAACAAAAAGCTGCAGTATAGGAATGCGATTGTTTTAGTGAGCATTTTAAAGCTAATAAAGAATGAGATATAAAATTACTAATAATAATATAGATTTGTTGAGATTTACCTTCAGCCGCTCAACTCCCGTTATTTTATTTATTCATACTCATTTCTTTATTCTTGTTCTTATTATTGTTCATCTCAAAGAAATGTAAAAGCAGTTTAGAGTATAAAGAGTTAAAGAGTGAGAAAGTTAAATAATATAATAAGTATGAAGAGAAAGGAAGAAAAGAAAGAAAAAGAAAAAGAAAAATAAAGAAGATTGTGGATTTCTGTAGCAGCGACCAACAAGGGAAATGAGATTCCCTGTGAATTTGATGGAGCACATCATGATTTGCATAGCTTCACCGACTTTAAAGACATAATCCCGTCGTCGCCTTTAGCTTTATGCAGGGTCTAGTCTAGTCGATCTACAGATACAAATACAGGTCCTAAAGATATCCAGACATACAAACATACATACCAATACCATTGCACCCTTAACTTAAATATATATATATATATATATATATCTTAAGTTAGGTTAGCTTGCCTTGTACTGTTATACCCTATACTGTATTCTATTCTGTACTGTTCTTGTTTCCCTTTGCCTGGCATTCCTTGATGTTATACATATCTACATTTTCCCGGCAACTTAACTGAGCTTACCACCACCGAAATCTACTATTTTATTTTCATACATCTATATATAACATATATAAATTCTATATAATAATGTCAAAATTTAATAATACATTTTACAGCTGTGGTAATAATTTTTTTTTCTTCATATTCATATCACATTATTAATATATCTAAACGCATATAAAAAGCTCACTTACTTATTCTTTTAGCCATTCTCATGTTATTTTATTAATATAATTTTTATTCCTTCTATAATGTAAATATTATTTAAAGTTTTACAATTACACAAAAAGTATCATATACGCTACTTAAAAAAAAAAAAAAAAAAAAATGGATATATTAAATAAAAATTATAAACTTACAGAATATATTAACATTAACATTTCGATAAAAACCAAATTTGGTTTGTCAAATTTTATTTATAAAAACACCAAACAACAATAAAAAACAAACACTTAATATTATAATATTATAATATTATATCGTACGCACAGAACCTTCAATGTAACAGTACATTGAACGTATGGGGTATGAGATTCAGTTGACTTGACTCGAAGCTCCAGATATCCCCACTAACACATACACTGGAATATATATATAACAACATAAGTTTGCGACCAGCGGAAAGTCTACCTTTCATCTCTTATACTTACTTTTATATATATATACATATAACCTAAGAAAAGACCAACGCCAACGCTAACATATTGTATATATATACCAGTTTGTCCGGGTTGATGTTGGTTTTATTGTTATTTACCTGCAGGTGAAAAAGAGAGAAAGGCCAAAAAAGAGTAAATCAGTAAATCAGTAAATCAGGAGAAAGGGAGGTAACAACTTATGAAAAATACAAACGAGAAAGTGATGAAAATTATTAAATATAGGGATTATATATTACATCAAAAAAATGATCAAGTAATTTTTTTTAATAGAAAAGTAAACAAAGTTGTGAAAAAAAAATATAAAAATGTCGTTGTAAAATTATACTCGAATTGATAGGTGAGATTTGATCTCGGTATATACATATAATGATGATCATTGATCCAGATTTATCTATAAATATTTTAGCCGTAGGGTAAAAAGACATTCGCTTCCATCATCGGTACCATTGATTTTTACGTAGTATGGATTTATCGAGAGTTGAGAGCCAAGAGCCAAGAGCCAAGACGCGAGAGTTTAAACCAGAGCCATCAGAGTCAGCAATCCTCAGTATACATTTATATATATATATATATATATATATAACAGCAAGTATGCGATCTATTACTAAGAAAGTGGCCCAACCTGTCATTCTATATAATACACATATATAATTAACTTTGCGGATGTGTTCTTGTGTATGTGCTCTTGATATTGAGATATACATACATATTGTATATTCTCTTCATTCGATTGATTAATAATTCGATAAACAAGAGTTAATTAATTAAGAGAGGACCAACTTTTTTGTTGATATTGTTCCCTACCTCTAACTCCTACCGATTTTATAATTATTTCATACAAATAAATTGATCGATTAAAGAATTAAATTGAAAAAATAACAGAAATAAATATTATTATAGTAATCAGTTAATAATATATAGATTGATAAAATCATAACATTGACTGTAAATGTATATTTACATTTAATTTTAATATTATTGAAGCTTTATTCAAAATTTATCCAAATATTTAACTGATAATAAATTTCAATCATATCAAGCAATTGTATTAATTAACAAAATATTGATTAATCGCAAATTATGTTGCTAAAAATAAAATTAATTTAATGATTAAATGTTTGAATCGTTTATTTGAGAAACCCCATAAGTCATATGGAAACCCCGTATGACTTATGGGGTTTCTCAAATAAACGATTCGTTTAATAATTAAATAATATATAGCAAATGTCAAGTGTTTGAATCGTAAAAATGATCTACTCCTATAATTCATCATCCGTCATTTTAATGTTTATACGTAAAATAATAATTGTTTTTTTTTTTCATTATACACGGAAATAATTTATGCTGCATTGTTATTATTACCTATTATGGTAATCTAAAATAAAGGGGAAAATTAAAAAAAAATATACATATATATATATATATATATATATGTATCTTACAAATTAACATTACTCAGTAGTAAGTAGCGTTTTCTCTTGTGAGAAAGTCGGAAATAATTGGTCTTCTGAGCGCTCAGTTAATCTTACTGCTTACTACAGGTAACTTATAATAATATAATTTAAGATGTTCTGTACATGATGTATACACACTGACTGTACGGTAAGAGGGAAAAAGAAAAAAAATAAATTCCAGTCTATCTCTCCTTAAATAACTTTATTTCATTATATTTTTTATACTTGATAAATTTAACCATTTAAATTATAATGGTTATTGTTATTAATTATTAGTACTGTATAAAGTGAAAGTAATAACATATTACGTATATGTTTCATTCATTTATTACAGATATTAAATTAAGTAACCCTGTGTAAAAAAAAATATATAAATTTTTATTTTTTTTTTTAAATTTATGTATGATTTATTCGTAAACAAACATTTATCAATGAAAAATATATAAGTATAAAGCTGATGACTTTGTAATGCGTCTATATTGCTATACATTTACATACCTTATTTTGTTCTTGAACTCATATACTAAATTGTTAATTACACGGCGAATATTATTATCAAGGGATTCTATTTTCAGTTAAAAGCACCATTCAGGCAGTTATCTCAGTTGTTGCTAAGATATAGAATTTAATTATCTTATTTTAACCTTAACCACCAATTTAATTATACAAATTTTCAAAATTCTTCTTTGTACTCTACTAAATTATTTATATATCCTGATTGAATAATTTCAATTGAATCTATATTAACGATAAATATTTTTTTGTAAAATAATTAAAAAGATTAAAAAAACAAAAAAAAAGCATGAGGTTCTAAATGTCCAACGTATATTACACTGTACAATAAAGTTAAGTACTTTTAAAGTCTCTGGTAAAGTCGGTTTGTATATTCTAGAGCATAAAACCACTGTAATTTTATATAAAGTGTACAACAGAGAAAGAGAATAATTGAAAATATTTGATAAAGGCGTAGAGTCTATCTCTCTCTCTTTTTTTCTCTTTTTCTCTCTTTCTTCTCCTTTAATAACAAAGTATTCGCTGTCAGACGCGGCTGAATATTTTAACCAATATACGTATATTTTCGTCTCGTACACTGAATAACTGTATTAATATGTAAACATCAATTACTTTATAATCTATTATTATTACTTACTCAATCATTATTCGTAGGAACGACGGGTTTTAAATATTTTTAAGCTTATTTGTATCGACAAAGAAAATAAAATAAATAAATAAAAATTGAAGAAATAAAAAAGTGGCTAACTCTGCTTTTTTAATATGAATGGGAATTAAATTTCCACTTGATAACTTTTCCCCAAGCAGTTAAATGTTGTTTGTTCGCCTTGGTTGTAATTAAAGGTTTTTTTTTTTTTTTTTTTTCTAACTATAAAATATTAAAAAGCTATGGATTAAACTAAATTACATCACTGTGGGTATTAATAATACGGAATTAGTTATCTTTTTAATTAGTTAAATAATAAATAATTAAGTGACAAAATTTTTAATTGTATTTAAAACGTTTATTTGTTTCTATTATAAATAATTATTTTAATTCAAAAAATAATCAATTGTATATATATTTATAATATATAAATGTAAGAATAATAAAAATAAATATATATATATATGAATATGAGATATAAGTATTTATAATTAATAGATACATATCTAACAATGAAATTTAAAAAAATTTTAATCAAACTAACATTACAAACGATGCAACAAAAATTTTATTAACTTACTCGTATCTTATTGAAATAGTTGACATATATATAATTGATGTTCATTATTATTATTATTATTAAATTTTATTAAATAACAACGATAGAACACGATACATTGTGATTTTTATTTAGGTTAGAGTTTTATGTAACAATATTCAATATTCAATAGGCTATAGATATACAACTATAAATTTTTATTTAATTTTTTCACGCCGTCGTTATATTTTATAGTCGTCATTAATTCATTATTATTTATTATATTTATATTATAGAGAGCGCAATATACAGCGTGTTTGCTAAAACATTAATAATATTAAATGAATAAATATTAAAAAGTACTTTGAAAAAGTATTTTTTATCAAGTAGTATAGTCTTTTAAAGATTTTAAAGATTTTTTATTATCAGACGTCGCAATTTAACTTTTGATAACATCATCAGAAGCCAGCTTTAATGATTTTAATGAATATTCTCTCAGTTCTCTTTCAGTACACTACTAACTGAATTAATTAAGCCATTGAATTAATATTATTTGAAAAAAAAAAGAAAATCAAAGAATAACATTCAAGCTTTTTTCTTTCTTTATTATCTTTATTATCTTTTCTTTTTATTAAACTGGCTCACAAGTGAAATTGTATCACAGTATCACAAAAGATAATCTTTCTTTTTTACTTGCTTATATATATCTTTTTTCTTTTTTTTTTTTTTTTTTTTTTTTTTCATGATCCTTTTAATATTTTTTAATTTACGGAGTTTTACTTTACTTATTAATATACATATTTATTTAAATCCTTTTCACTGTCTCCAACATGGGCTTCAATGGGTATAAAATATTCTTTACGGTACTAATATATTTAATAACAAGGCCGACATTCAGTACGTATTAAATTAATCAAAAAAAAAAAAAAAAATTATACTTTACTGGAGTTTTAAAGTTGCAAGCTTTATAAAAGTCGTCATCATTTTAAGAACAAAACTTTAAACTTTTAAGGGCATATTTTCACGCTTTAATAACCTAACAGTTTATCAGTACAGAGGACCAAGAAGAAAAAAAAGCTCAACTATTCTTAAGATTTATCCATTTTATGATAAAATGGCTTTTTTAATTTTTAAAAATTTTTTTCCTAACATTTTCAATTTAATGTCTCATAATATTTTTATTTTTAATCTTTGTCTATTAATTAATAATTAATCGCCAATTTGAAATACGAACTAATTTCATACAAGAAGATTTTATTTATTTTTTACTAATTTAAATTACTGAGAAATAATATACTATAAGTTTATCAAGTAGTAATTTATAAATTTGAATTTTATTTAATAATTACCCTGTATTTAATAAACTGTGATGCACACACGTACAACGAAAATTCGTGTGTGTGTGTGTGTGTGTGTGTGTGTGTTATATTTTAAATGGTTAAATTTTAAATTATCTGTTGTACTTTCGTTTTGAGGTATAAGAAAGTCGCTAAAAATGTTATAATTTATAATATTTTATTATTAAGCTGCTGATGCGATTAAGAAACTCTACATTTATTTTCTGATAATTTTTTTGATAGTTCAAGTCATTTACTAATTATACTTTAAAGTAAAAATATAATTTTTTCAATTACGGCAAAATTAATACATTAAAGTGCAGAGTACACTTACCTTATATAAAAATGTATACACGGCGATGATGATAATAATAATAATAATAATAATAATAATATGTATAGATAAATTTATGTTATTTTTATTATTATTCAATGAAATTTAAATATTACTAATAATTTTTAAGGGGATTTATTATAATTAATAATAAAATTTCTGGTTAACATAAACCGTGAGTTGTCGTCTTAATGGTAATGGTGGTGAAGCTGATAATTGGGTTGGTTAAATTGTTGGTGACAAAAAGTCCAATAATTAAGAAGAACAAAAGTAGTGAAACATCCGATTTAAGAGATCCTCCTGGAATAATTACAACAAATATAATAGTTTAATTAATTAATTAATAACGCAACAATGATAACAATATATTTTATATGTGTATAATTAAAATGCTCGTAGCTGTTTTCAGAGTATAATATTGATCCTAAAATCGGAAAAAAATTACGAAACTAAAAAGTAAAAAATAAAACTCGGACGTTGATGTTGGAATGAAAAGAAAAAGAAGAGACATTGAGTAGAATCAAGTGAACCGAATAAACTCATTCTACTTTAACCTATTACACATTGAAGGTTTTACGCTCGGCAATAAGACTGTAACAATACTTTTTTATTTTTTTTTTTTTGGTTTTTTTTTCTCCTGTGGGAAATATCCTTCACTGTTTTCTACTCTCCGATTGTAGGTACCACCTTTCTCACTCTATTCTCTATTCTCATTTTTTTTTTCTGTACTCTTTTTTCTTTCTTCTCTTTGATAATTACTATCTGACCGAACTAAATTATTTCATCAACATCCAATCGGTAAAATTTAATTTTATCAAATTATTATAAATTAAATAAAAATATATAAATGAAGATAATAATATTAATACTGTTCTTGCTGCACTTGATAAAATGGAAAATGTAAAAAAATATTAAAGACTAAGAGATAAAATAGCGGGAAAATACTGTCCAGATGACGACCGTCTGCCTTTTTAGTCAGCAACCAAGATTTATTACTTTCCTGGCTATTTTCACCTGGGACATTTTCTATTTTCAACCTCCGGATGCCCAGATGGGGTTAAATTTACGACATTGAGTGGTTGACAACTTAGAGAAAAGTTGTTTAAATGAAATGAAAAAATTTTTAAATCCGCTGTCAATGTTTTATACTAAAGAATTTTCTCTCTCGTTTTTTTTTTTTTTTTTTTTAACTATTCATACTATTTAATAAATATTTTCATTTAATTACGCATGAAAACTTACGCATAACAAGGTCATTTTTGGCCCTCTAATTAAACGATTTTTTTTCTACTATTTTCCGGTATACTTATAATGATAATAATAATAACTAACATTTTATAATTGGAAAATATTTTACAATAGAAATTTTGTAAACTTTGTTAACATTCACAATTATTTAATGATTAAAATAAAACACATAGCTTTTTTTGTTTAATTACTTACCATTGTATACATATTTTATTACTGAAGTATAATTAGCTTCTTTAATAAATAATTCACATTTAAATACTGTTGGTAATTTAATTTGGTCCATCTCCAAAGTAGCATTAGCCTCAACGTTATGTCGACCATCTGTTTTATTTTTGTAATATTGCCTTTGTTTTTTTATTGGCTGACTATAACAATATAATATAACATAAAAATAGATATTTTTTCGTTTATTCATATATATTAAAATGATATAAAGCTACTTCTTTATTCTTATTCTATATTGATTTTCAAAATTATATAAATTTAATCATATCACCAATAAAAAAAATAAAATATTAGAAGAAGAAGAAGAAGAAGAAGGAGAGAAAAATACAGTAAAGCTTACTTGTCTTGAAAAAGCTTTATCGTAGGAAGTGGATAAAGGTCTTCAGCTAAGCACCTTGTGGTTAGTTGTGTGGAATCTTCGTTTATCGTTGGATCTAGTATTTTAAAAACCTTTTCTGGAGCTAAAAAAAAAACAAATATATATTTTTAATATTTTAAATATATTTTTTGTTGCAAAAAGTTAATCAAAAAGAAATAATTACAGTAATATAAAAATAAATCCTGTCTAAAACTTTTGATAATGTAAATGAAAAAAAAAAAAAAAAAAAAAAAAAAATAAAACAAAATGATGTATTTTAAACCGAGTGTTTCTCGGCGCTAAAGTAAATTTTTTTGTTTCCTTTCCTATTGAGAGTCGAATGACAAAAAAAAAAGTATCGACTGACAACAGCATATGTTATTATTTTACAAACCCTATTCTGTTATAGTTTTGTTATCATATATAACACACGATGAGATGATATTATATTTTCTTTTTCTTTTTCTTTTTTGTTTGTCTCTCTGTAACCTATGTGCAATCAATATATAGAATTTTATTTACTTTTTGAGTTTTTTTATTTACATAAATACTTTAATTGTTTATAAGTCCAAAAAAATTATTATTATTATTTAACTATAAAAAAATATTACTCATGTGAGTGTCTACATACTGAAACTGTGTAATAAAATGACAGCATGCGAGAAAAAGAGAGAGAGCGCAATGAATATTCTCGTCAGACTAAATTCGATTTTTACTACTTGTGAACAGCGCCTGGTAGATTTACACACAGTATTGAAATACTAAGTATCTGAGCCTTTTATTAGACTACTCATTATTGGTTAAATTAAGTTGTCCCAAAATAGAATTAGAATTTGTGACAATTTATAGTAAAATATATTAAGTATTAAGTATGAATAGATGAAAAGTTACTCACAATAAACTAACATTTCTCTGGTAGCTTCAGTTTCATCATCTTGAGATGATATGCTACATCTTATTTTTCCAGAAAGTTCATGCCCCGGTCTGACAAGTTTAACTGCTCTGTACATTGTGTTTGAATCGTTGCTAGCTTTATAAGTCGCATCAACGTACTGACTAAGTTCATCAGATCCTTTAGGCAATGAGTTGTGGATCCATTGATATAAAGGTAAATCATTAACTGACCACTTAACGACAAGTGCATTATTTGTTGATGATCCCATATCGTATTTGCAATCAAGTATTGTTGGTTCTTCACTACCAGCTCTTACTACTCGTGGAATTTCAACTGAGGTTATATTTATTGGTTCTGCTTCTGTAATAATAACATTTTGAATATCTAAACATCTACATATCACTTTTTAAATTTACCAGTCAATAAACTGGATAATATAGTCAGACCACTTAAACATTTAATGTTATCCAATTTGAAAAATAAAAAAAATTTTAGATGTATTAAATATGATTAATGTGTATATCAGTGTACTAGCCGGTTACTTGATCGTTATTGTGAGTATGCAACTTGTATTACTGGTTGAATGCTTGGATCAATACGGAATTAAGCTATTATATTTTTTTTTTTTCCACTTAGAGGGATGTCGTGACCCCCCATAACATGTTGACGTGTCATTTTTGTATACATATTTTCTTTAATATAATTTGCATACATATTTATATATAAATACTTTTTTATAATAATAATAATAATAATAATAATAATAATTAATGCGGTATTATACGAGATAAAAATAAAAAAATTTCATTTAATATATTGTTAACAATTAAATAAATTTTGTCAAGTTATCGCTTTGAATCGACAGTCATCGTTCTATCGTACGTTTTTACTTTCTTTCGTTCTTCTTTTATTTGATTTTATAAAATTCTTTGTGCGTACGTGAAATATATGACATCAAAGGTAAAAAAGTAAAGGAACTTTGAAGGTACACATGTACAACCATAAGCTTATCGCGTCTCCAGTTGTTACCGACCCTTGACAATCTCAAGTAGACTGCAGCCCATCGGTATTCAATATACATACATACATACATACATATACATACATTCATATGTGTAAATGTAAAGGTAAAAATATACTAGAACGAGTGGTATAAAAAGCTTTGGGTTTTTTTTTTATTTTTTTATTTTTGTTTTAATAAAAACCACTAGAGCAGCGCCTTCTTGTAGAGGAATGAAAATTATGGGTTGGTGAATCGTACGCGGTATTCGTATGATGTGTGAGTTTTCTACACGGTGCCTCAAGTGCGAAAGGGGTTGTAAAAAAAGCAAGTGACGGGTTAAAGTTATAAAACAAAAAAATAAAAAAATAAAAAAAATTAAATGTAGAATAAAAATTATGGATAAATATTGTTATTATAAAAGAGTCGACATCAGTAGTTAGTGGCAGCATTGCGTGTGAAAGCGCTAATGCAATCTCCTCGAGCCCTTTTTAAAAGTTGTTCCGCTGTTCCGCGACTACTTTTAATAAAACTTATTACTCATTAGAAGAGCCAAAGTTAAAGATATTATACATATTAATGGTACTAACGGTGAAGGACTGTACTATACATCATATACTCATAAAGATACTGCTATTTCACACCCTAAAATATGTTTTTTTTTCAACATTTTAATTCAATTTAAAGATTGAAGAATGTTATACATAGTTGGAATTATATTTCCTATTATTTTATATAAAGTTTGTCATTCTATATAAAGCATATTGAATAAAAAATAACAAGGATTAAATAAATAAAATAAAATAGAAAAAGTGAAGCCACTAAAACATGAGAACAGTGATTGCGGGTGATAGAGGTGAAAGACCAGCGACAAAAAAAAAATGACAAAGGTATCGGGATTGCTCTTTTCCCCTATCTATTTAACAAAGGGTAATATGAGAAAGATTAAATGTATAAATGTATAAGGTCTCTTTTTATACTCTATTAGAAAAATACCGTAGATTTAAGACGTTCAAGATTTTACTTATGCGAGGTTTTAGTAATAATAACCTCAAGTTTGATTTTTTATTTTATTATTTTTCTGTAGTGTTGTTAAACAACATTGATGATGTATAATTTTTAAAAAATATAATAAAAATGAAAATGGAAAAGTGAGTTTGGTTACCCTGTACTATCCGATAGTCGTTAAGCTACCCGTACCCGTACCCGTACCCGTACACCTATGCACCTAACGGTCAATAGGATCAAATACTCAATCACAAGCTAAAATCTGCCGGCATCCAATAACCGGCCTTATTCGAATGGATGGACATTCAAATTGCTCCTATACTACCTATACTACCTATACTACCTATACTATCTATATCCTATAACCAATATACCTATTAGTCTATTACTATTTATTTACTTCTACTGATATATTATTAAAACAAATTTTAAATGGAATAATAAATGCACAATCAATGTTATCAATTGAAAGTATTTATTACACCTTTTATTTTTTATTTTATTTTTATCCCAATAGATTTAACTATTGAATAACTATTTGATAAAAGTTAACAAATTATAATACAGACGCAATCATTAAATTAATTTTAAGTAATTTTAACAACTTTAGTAAAGTTTTCATACTTACTTTTAATAAAAAAACTAGCAATAAGAATAATAAAAAGATCTAATGATAATTGGTTATCCATATCCACTCACTAATGTTTTTATTTATTTATAATTTAAATTAATTTAATAACTATATATAACACTTTAAAAACAAATTTAAACATGTCATAATTTATTAATTAATTAAACTACATTATATGCATTATTTATTTTAAAACTAACAACAAAACACTTTTTTAATTATTTATTTAACTATTCCATCAAACAGTATTTAAATAAACTCAACATCCGATTTTATTAAACACTATTTCAATAAATGATCAATATATTTTATTATCACTGTTATTAATAACAACACTAAATTTTTTAAGTTAATTGGATTAAATAAAAAAAAAAATTGATAAAATTTTAAAAGTTCAGTAGGATTGAAACACGTGTCATATAGAACGTGCTGTTAGGACGAGACGCGAGCATCTACTACTGGTACAACTAATAGGAAGAGTAGTGCCAGTTGGCCAAACAAATCGGGAATCCAGGAGTGTGCGCGAAATATAATTTCGAGCTTGCGCGAACGTTTTAGACTACTATTAATATTTTTATTACTCTCTATTTGGATGCTTCGATAAATAATTAACTGTATAGATCTTTATAATTGTTAATTAACCTTTGGTTAAATTGGTTATCTATAAAATAAGTCTTTATTTATAAAAATCAGTAGACTTTAATTTTTAAATTTTTACTTTATTTACGTTTCTCAGATATTTTTTATAATTCTTACGTTAATAAGTATTAAGTCACTGTTAAGTCATAGTAAATGACGATAAAAAATTAATTTGATTATTTTTTTTCTAAATATTAATTTTATGAATGTTATTTTTGATTTCCAAAGGAAATAATTTTGTTGTCAATTTATTAAATATTATTATACACATTTTATTAATTAAAATTGATTGTATCTAATGTAATGCCATTTGAGACATTTCTTTTGTATTGAGTATTAATAAGTTATTATTAATATCTTACATTGAACATGTAAAAGTATTGTACAGGTTTTTTTTTTTTTTTTTTTTTTTTTCTTTTTCTTTTTCAATAACAATGTTCATTTCATTTTTAAATTAATATGACAAATTATATAATATATAATATAGTATTTATGCTATTTTTCGCAATTATTATTAATTTATATTTACATTAGATATTCATTATCTTAATCAATTTTTATTTACATTAATTTATTATTATTATTATTATTATTATTATAATTTAATCAGCCATGCGTTAACTCAAAAAATTATTTTATACCAAAGTGAGATTATCTGTAAGTAAGTAAATAAACAAAGTTAAAATATTTTTATAAATTAAAGTGCAGACAAATAGTGAAGGCTAGTGTCGAGGACAACAAAAATAGAATATTAGTTAAAGGTATATCTACGTAACTAGTTTAACGGTTACATAAAAAATGGAACAAAGCGCACTACACAAAAAAAGTTTCTACTGGTTAATTTAAAACTTTAGAAATAAATAAAAGTAAAAGCACTACGTATTTATTTATTTATTTATTTATTATCTAAATTGAAAAATATAATAAAAAGAAAAAAACTGTGATATTAGACACTTGAATTTAGACAAGGATACCTTATCATCAGCTGTAATCCAGACCATTTTGACGGGCTGTGAGAATAAAGGGTAAAAATAATAATTTATTAATAAAGTCGGTTGGTTTACTTTTTTAAATAAACACAAACAGTGTCGTGAAAATCTAACTGATTGTGAGCAGTGGGCTCGTTGTATTTCAAAGGAGAAATAATTATTATCACAAATATGACTAATGCGGCAACTAAGCAAACGATTAAAGATAACGGACGCAGTTTTATGACACGACGAGCTTATTCGCATTAAGATGACAGTGATAATCGTCTGCGAAATTAAACTGATGAATTTCCACCTAAGCTATGTAATGTCATCACACGCCAAAATGTGTATTAATACTTTTTTTAGTTAACAAACCTACCGTTGTTATAGCAACAGACTATTATGATTGTCATCACACTAAAATATTGTTTATAGTAAAATTACTGGAAGACATTTTATTGATTTAATTGAATTTTTGTTTAGAAATTTTATTTTTATTTTGGATATAATTTTTTTATGTAAGTATTATGCGGTAATACCGGCGTCTGCGCGTGTATATGACATTTAATAATAATTTATGTTAAAAATATATTGATGAATTTGAAAAAAATATATTCTATGCATTGTTTAAATATTGACAAGTAATTGTAAAACGTGGCGTGATAATATCTTACAAAAAATTGAAATTTTGCTACGCAAATATTGACAATTATTTATTATCAGCGATTAACTGATGCATCTTAATATATATATATATATATATATATATATATATATATATACATAAAATGTAGGAATGGTTGATACAGTTAGAGGATACACCTAATAGTCAGAATAGCCAACAGGATCTAGAGAGCAGGCCTCCCGGATAGAATGGTAACCGAACCACCAGATAAAATTTAACGGCCCGTATATTCTGCATACATACTACATCGGTATATAGTTTCAATTAATGGGGCCACCAATAGTCAAACTATTATACTATGCTTTACGTCGCATGTATCTATATACATACATAAGTATATTATCAGATTGATTATATCGATGATGATGATGAGACTGTATCATTTATTCTTTATTTACGTATATCATAATAGTATCGATTTACAGTTAATACTAATGCGCTACCAATACAACTAAAACTTGATTATAATTTTTATAATTTATAATTAACAGTTAATTGATAAAATAGGATAAGAAAATGCGTTAATTAAATGCTTGGTGAAATTATCATTTTAAATTTTATGGTGTTACACTGTTAATATATTGGATTTTATTATTAGATCGGCTTTACTACTATAAGTTTACAGATTTTACGTTTGTAGTAGGTATATTCGTATATGCATAAAAGTTTTAACTCTGGAAAGCAATAAATTATAAATCATAGCTGTTTTATATTTATGAGTATAAGAACAAACCAAGCATTTTTTATTAATTTAAACATTAAATAATGTATATTAAAAACATTACGTGATTGTGAATTATGTGATTTTTTTTTACCCTATAATATCAATGCGTTTTGTTTTTAAAATTTATTTTTTGGTAAAATTAATTTAATTATAATTATATATCGTCGTTTATATTTATTAAATATCGTGAGTTAGAATTAAATGGATAGTTGATGTTCTTTTATTTGTTTTTTATTAAATTTATAATGAAAAGATCCACGCCCACATAGTTTATTGAGTTAAAAAGCATTCCACTATATAGAAACTAACAGCATTCCACCGTTGATTTATCCAATTGCTGAAAGCTTCAAGAGCATTAAATATCACAGATCGTCCGTAGCAATACCAAAATACTAAATCAAGTATTAGTACAACTAATCCAAGTAGAAATACACAATTAGTATCGACAATGTATATATAGGTATAACAATTCAGATGGATGATAGCTTACCATAAAAGTTACCAATTATACGAATTAATAAAAAGATATACCACTTTATAGTTATAGAGTATATGCAATATGTGATATATAATAATACAATACAAATCAAACAGCTAAACTACTAAACGAAGGAACAAAGAGAATTTGTTAAGTTTAAAAGGGGATGAAGAGGTGAGTTCTCGTTTGAAAAGCTTTGACCGCAATTTATACTCAGTCACGTTCATCCCAAATTAATCCTCAAAGCACTTTTACTTTATATTATTTTTTATCATTTTCTTTTGTTCATCATTCTAAATTACATCTGTATATTCATTAATATCAAACGAAAATATTATATCAACTTTACATGAGTTAATAAAAATTAAATGAAAAAAAAAATGAAGAAAAAATAATTTATATTCATTGAGTTGTTTTAGTTTACCTGAAAAGATGCATTAAAATTAAATAAAAAGATTATTTAAAAATTGGCAAACGTGTTTTGAAAAAAAAAAAAATATTAATAAAATAATAATAATAATAACAATATAAACCAAGTCAAACCATAAAAATAAAATAAAAAAATGGTTGTGAAAATGAAGAAAGAAGAGAGTGAAGGAAACGGAAGGAAAAGTGAAAAAGTGGAAAATGTAGAGTGAGAATAGTAAGAGAAAATCGCAAAAGGAAACAAGGCATCCTTCCTGATGTTCAGGCAGAAGAGACAAGAGAGAGGGTGAAAAAATACGGCGCGGCAATTTACTTACGAGTCATCTACCCGAGGGAAAACCCGAAAAATCTATAAGAGAAACTTATTTTTGCTTTGTCTTTTTTTTCTTCGACTAATACTAATATTGTTTATATAGGTATCTATAGATACTCTATCAGTATTGAATAAAAAAAAAAAAAAAAAAAAAAAAAAAAAAAAAAAAAAAATGACAGTGATAATGTACGGCAGTAAAATTATTTTATACTGGATATATCAAAATGAGATATTACACTGAAGACTTAAATTTGAATTTGTTATACTAAGTGGCCGATTTATTATTTCTGTAATAATTTTTTTGATTAAACTTTAGTAGTTAAGAATAATCACACAAGTAGTTATAATAAGTTTTTGATATTTATGTTATCGATAATATTTAATATTGGAAATATTAAAAGTAAAAAATAAATAAATAAATAATAAAATAGTTAAACCGCAAGAAAGCCTCAGCAAACCCACTACATTACGGTTCGCTTTAGTACTTGAAATAATGCACCCAACACCCCAACAAGTTTTCACCACAATTTTGGTAAAGTCATTTTACTCTCATCCATGCAGTTTGCTATTTTAGCAGTAGTATCACTAGTAGTAGTAGTAGTACCACCAAAAGCATCCTGCCTACCATATATCTACACTATATACACTATTATATATACCATATATTTATACACTTGATATTAACGTTGAATATCATATCATATAAAGTAACAGTATCAACTATTAAGTCAAAACCAAATATAACCTGAGGGTAAAATTTCTTTTACAGAGAAAGTGAGAGAGAAAGAAAGAAAATTCACTCAATCTTATTTCATGGCATTAGCATGGCTTATACTGATAAATAACAACAAAAGTTGGGCGTGTGTTAATATGTCCCCTTAAATTATTAGTTTGTTGATGGGTGTTGCTGGCGGTATATACTATATATTGCTGAAGTAAACTTCTCTACAGCAGTGACACTGATAGTATCTTGTTTTTTCCGAATTTATCTCTTTATTATATATTTAATGTGTAAACTCGAAACCTACAAAGACACTAAATTTTTAATAGCTTACTCTTTCTAGATGCGCTCTTCATAATATACTACTATACGACTATTATAGTAGTTGTTAGGTACTTAATACTGAGACTGGTGAGACTTTTGAAAGTACCGAATATCGAATACCGAATACTACTGGAGTTTAGTTTCGTGTACCGGTGATGGAGTTTATACTTATTAAATATTAATGCCTTTATGTACAATTCACTCAATTTTGTTAAACTAATCATCATCATCATCATAATAGCTTTATCATTTATAGTAATATATATTAACATGCTGTTTACCTACTTTATTTATTTATTTATTTAAATGCACTTGAATAGCGAAACACATTTTAGCGTCATGCAAGAGTAAATAGCACCCCAAAAATAATAAAAAATAAAGTTATTTATAGATAACAATGGTGGTGTAATTGAATTATATACACATCATTTTTTTTATTTTTGAATATAAAAAATTTTGAAAAGGATAATTTTTTAATTGTGATTTCAAATAAGATGATGCTACACTTGATATTTATTTAAGAATATACAATAAAAAAAATGTAGTAAAATTAAAAAAAAAAATATTAGATTTTAACAAAATAAAAAGAACGAGAGGAAATAAAAAAAAAATAAAAAAGAAAAAAAAAAATAAGGTGGATTGCGAATAATCTTACCACCATTGTCAGTATTGTCTGGTTCAGAGCTGTTTATTGCCTGGATCTCCATTTTTCGTAGTAGATTGGTTGTTACAGAAGGCGTACTGGTTGGCGTTCCTAAACAACAAAACACCACATACCACGTCTATCAAGATCAGGTTATATAAGCATTAATATATATTACAAGTTATAAGCAAAAAATTTATTATTAAATATTAAGCAAATTAATTATTATTTATTAATAGGAGGTATTATACGTAAATCACTAAACAAATATCTTACCAGGTATGTAGATTAATTCACGTGGAATAGTGTAATTTGCTTTAGGAATCGATAAACTACATTTAACAAGAGCCTCATTTGCTAAGTCCTCATTTTTAGCAACAACTTGCATCATAATGTCATACTTGCTGTCATTACGCATCGTTAAATCCGAAGTAATTGTTTCATTAACAATAATATCACTGTAAAATTATATTTATTATTATTATTATTATTATTATTAATTAGTTGAATAACAATTAATTGTATGTATCTTACTTTACATAAATATCCATTGTTGGTTGTGGATACAATCCCTCTGCAAAACATGTCAATTCGACTCCTTCTTTACCATCAATTATTTTTTTTCTATACTTTAAATCGAATTTTTCTTCTGTTGCTAAAAAATACATAAAATAAATTTTTTTATTTATTGTAATAATTATAGTATATTGTTAAATACTTACAATATACAATCATACTAGCGTCAGCTATTTCTTCATCTTGATAGGTAAACACCGCACACCTGTAGTCTCCCGTTAAATTAATTGTTGGATTATTTAATTTCATAGCCCGATACATAGTATAAGGATTATCACTGGCTTTATATCCAAGATCTATATGACTAGCACTTGGATCAGCCTGAGGCTTGTGTCCATATATCCACTGGTATTCAACATTATCGTCATTAAAATACCATTTAACAACTAATCCATCACTAGATATATTTTCAAGATCATAATCACAATCTAATATAACATAATCCGTTTCTCCTTCTCTCAATAATTCCGGTACACTTATTGATTTTATTACTAGTTGATTGCTTTCTGTAACATTTAAATCAAAATAAATTCATATTATTTTTATTTGTTTACTTAAAAATTTAACTACCTATATTTTATATTATATATCTAGAGTATAATTTAACAATGTTCCTAGCTCGCACAAGGTGTTGGCACTGCGATTAAGTTGGTCATATGTAAATTTTTCTTTCCCTTTTCTTGTTCTCTTCTCGGCTTTCCTCTGCCCATTTCTCAACTACTTTGTAATCATCGTAACCATCTATTTTTATTTATCTATTTATTATTTTTTTATCAACTAAAATACACCTCCTACTTTTTTACAAGGCAATAAACTTTATTAGATGATTTTTAGATAAATTGTTCGATTTTTTATGTTTCTAATTCAAGTTAAAATAGTTGAATTATTTGTTATTTTGAGTAAAAAGTAAAAAAAAAAAAAAACAAGTGTTGAAAGACTCTATAGTATAGTATATATAGAAGGATTCAGCAGTAATTCAAAGTCGGAAGATGCATAAGAAGAAATGGGTTGGTAATGCATAAATTCAACATTACTCGACACCTTAGAGAGCGAGTAGATATAACTTATAAAGTATATAAGATAGATAGATATAGGGTTCTGCTGTCCGACCTCTAGACACTGCGACGCCTTTCTACTCCTTATATATAGATATATATATTCATTAAATTTGGAAAAAATATTTATTTTAAATAACATTATCCTAATGCTTTATTTAGTATGATATGATTTTTTATACAATATAATATAATAATAATAATAATTATTATTATTATAATAAAGATATTTAGGTGATAGGTAGTAATTACTTTTCCACCTTGTAATATTTGTTTTTTTTTTTTTTTTTTTTTTTTTTAACAAGTTTTACGTTATTACCGTTTAAGGTGAGGCAGTTTAAGGGTTTAAATCAGTTTAAATTACAAGAACCTTGTTGTTATGGCAATAATTCACATGGCATGAGAAAATCACGTTACTCTTGTTACACTCTATATGCGTTTCTGCCACACATATGAGAAGAATACTCTAATACAAATAATAATAATTAATAATAATGATTTAAATAACAACAATCATGATATCATGACAACGATCATAATAATAATGATTATGATGATGATGGTAGGTCAAATTTTGCAGTGTACCACTGATTGCATGTTTAGTGACCTATATGTCTTTATCTGTTTGGTAAGTTAATTTTAAGCATGCACCGGACCCATAAGACATTCACCCTAATCCATTCAGTAATTGAGTTGCGTTATTTTCTGGTTTAACATTCTCCATATGCTTTTAGTTTCTATATGCCTTTCAGTAGACAATAATTTATTTATTATCATCAGATGCTTGTTTTTTTTTTTTTTTTTTTTTTTTTTTTTTCATTATTATTGAAATTAAACAAAAATAATAATTATTGTCTGCTATAACGAAAGCTACTTGATTTTAATAATTATTTTAACTCGAATAAGTATATTAAAGTTTTTGATTAAAAATCTATTGATGGAACAATAATATAGTGTTGTCATTCATCATTTATCATAGAAACTTTAAACAAGCTTTTATGTAAAATAATCTGATGACTATATAAATACTTGGCTGTCAAATAACAACTTATAGTATGTCATTAGTTTTAATGGGAATACAAAATAATAATAAAAAATAAAAATATATAATACATAGTTATATGTGGTGAATGTAAAGTCAACAAAAATGTCAGACTTGAGAGATTTACTACTGATCGAATACTACTTTGCGTGGATAAGGTCATTAACATTTTGTTTGACGTTTAATATAATTTTTCATTCTCATAATTTAGTATCAGAATATATAGAATAATAATGATAACAATCGTTTTATTTGAAAAAATATCTACTTGCTTATGCTGCTACTCTATACATTTTGTTATGTGTCACTGAAGTTGTTATTATTATTATTATTATTATTATTATTATTATTACTGGATTACTTTTATTGATACGCTATAAAAATTAAGGAAATCCTTTCGCTCCAGTTGAGTCAAAACAATTGTAGTAGTCAATATACGATAAATTAAAAAAAGAAACCCATAAAAATTCCTAAAATTAAATAATAAATAGTATATGAGGCATTAATCCTTGAAATTTTGAAAATAAAAAAAAAAATAGTTAAATACAAAAATTAATTTGACTCTTTCAAATCAACTGCTAGTAACCTGTCCGTGATTTGGCAACGCTACATATCGGTTGTTTACATTTTCATTTGCACAATATAACCTTAACCACGTTTAAGTTTTTGCAATCAGTGGTAAATAAATAAATTAGTTTGAATTTATTGAATGGTCTGAAGCTCCCGCGATACGCAACGTTGCCAAATGTTTTGACTCCATTTTAACGTAAGTTACTTGGGAATTTTTTGTGATTTTTAAATATTAATTTCTCAATAAATATCTCGGTAACTGATATATTTTATTGCAAAAAAAGAAACCTGAATATTTCAAAAATCTAATTTTTAGTTTTTTTTTACTTCATCTAATCCATGACTGATAGTATAATTCGAGAAATACTGCAAACGTCTGACTTTCTCACAAGACTGTGAACAAATACTGACATTTAAAAATTTTATTTTTTCAAAAATTTGTCCGGTAAAGTATAATTTAAACCTCACTATTAGATAAATAAGGACCTTAACTATTAGAAAAAAATTGAATTTACTCATAATCTAATATTTTTTATTTTACATTGGCGGCGAAAGGACCTCCTTAACAACAGATTTTTTACTTTATCTCTTTTGGGAATAATAAAAAATTAAAGAAAAAAAACTTTTTATAGAATCTAATTTCCATTGAGTCTCGTTGGGAATTTTCTTTTGTTTTAGCTTGACTAGTTTTTAACACGCCCTTAAGTCACGTATGCGTCGTAAAGTTGATCGCGAGTCATGCGAACACGTTCCTTTCTCGCCACGCGTTCAGCTTTTATAATGAAACAAGTAAATTCACTTGACAGCGGTTTTTAAATTTTATCCCGAGAAAATAAAAATTTTATAATTAAAATCAATAATTGTTATTTCAATTTATTTTTAAATTTAATTAGTACCTTTATACATTATATAATTAATTTTATTTAAATTGACGGGAATCAAAAAAATTAATCAGTCTTGTACTATATATATTTATAATATTTAATATTATATAGGTAGACAGGAGAGTGACCGGTTACTGCCGGTCACTGTGGAAGTATGTGCAGTATATGCCCCCTGCTGTAGTAAAACTTATGGAAACCCAGGTGGAAGAGCATCCAACTGTATTTCCGGTTCCGGAGACGATAATCGCACGTGCCGTAGCCGTAAATATAATAATGTATACATATAAATATATAACAATGATATGCACGACTTACTATATATGAAGCTGCTGCTGTTTTTGTTACTGTCATTATTATTATTATTATTATTATTATTTTCAATTTTTTTCTTTTTTACTCTTTATTTAAATGATTTATTTTTATCAAGTAATTGATTTTAAAGATTTTAAAAGGAGCGGATAATTATTAAGTTATATATATATTGGTGTTGGCAAGTAGCTCTTATCAATTCTTTGAATCAATATTTATGTGGTGGAGCTCTTATCGGCACTCAATGGGTCCTAACAGCCGCTCACTGTGTCACTAAGTAAGTTATTGTAGGTTAGGATATTTATACAGGTTAGTTCTAAGCACAATCTGACAGATTCTGGTAGCATTGTCAGATCAGGTGATGCCATTTACGTGCGCGTTGGAGATCATGATTTGACAAGGAAATATGGAAGCTCAGCAGCTCAGACTTTGAGAGTAGCTACTACTTATATTCACCATAACCACAACAGTCAAACGCTGGACAATGACATTGCATTGTTGAAACTTCACGGACAAGCGGAATTAAAAGATGGCGTTTGTTTAGTTTGCTTACCTGCCAGAGGGGTCAGTCATACTGCTGGGAAGAGATGTACGGTTACTGGATATGGATATATGGGAGAAGGTAATTTTTCTTTATAAAAAGTTAGTTAGCCGACATCTAAAAATTTTTAGAACTTTTTTTTTATTAAAAAAAAATTTCATTTGTAAAAAACTTTAAGAACTTGCAGTGCAATTTTTAAAAAATATTTTTTTCTTCTAATTTAATTATTAAAAAAAAAATCAAAAAATTAAAAACGTCGGGTAACTTTAGTATTATATTTTTTTTTTTTTTTATATATTAAGCAGTCACTTGATTATTTTTTAATTTTTTTTTAACAAACAAATTTGTTCCAACAAATCATTTTTAAAAAATTACAGTTTTAATTTTGAAAAATTTCTACATGTTAATTTTTTTTTCTCCTTTATTTGTGATGAAAATTAATTTATCAGAGATTTTATAATTATGGCAAAAAAAAAAATAATAAAAAAGTTTGTTAAGGAGGTCCTTTCGCCGCCAATGTAAAATAAAAAATATTAGATTATGAGTAAATTAAATTTTTTTCTAATAGTTGAAGTCCTTATTTATCTAATAGTGAGGTTTAAAAATTTGTCCGGTAAAGTATAATTTAAACCTCACTATTAGATAAATAAGGACCTTAACTATTAGAAAAAAATTGAATTTACTCATAATCTAATATTTTTTATTTTACATTGGCGGCGAAAGGACCTCCTTAACAACAGATTTTTTACTTTATCTCTTTTGGGAATAATAAAAAATTAAAGAAAAAAAACTTTTTATAGAATCTAATTTCCATTGAGTCTCGTTGGGAATTTTCTTTTGTTTTAGCTTGACTAGTTTTTAACACGCCCTTAAGTCACGTATGCGTCGTAAAGTTGATCGCGAGTCATGCGAACACGTTCCTTTCTCGCCACGCGTTCAGCTTTTATAATGAAACAAGTAAATTCACTTGACAGCGGTTTTTAAATTTTATCCCGAGAAAATAAAAATTTTATAATTAAAATCAATAATTGTTATTTCAATTTATTTTTAAATTTAATTAGTACCTTTATACATTATATAATTAATTTTATTTAAATTGACGGGAATCAAAAAAATTAATCAGTCTTGTACTATATATATTTATAATATTTAATATTATATAGGTAGACAGGAGAGTGACCGGTTACTGCCGGTCACTGTGGAAGTATGTGCAGTATATGCCCCCTGCTGTAGTAAAACTTATGGAAACCCAGGTGGAAGAGCATCCAACTGTATTTCCGGTTCCGGAGACGATAATCGCACGTGCCGTAGCCGTAAATATAATAATGTATACATATAAATATATAACAATGATATGCACGACTTACTATATATGAAGCTGCTGCTGTTTTTGTTACTGTCATTATTATTATTATTATTATTTTCAATTTTTTTCTTTTTTACTCTTTATTTAAATGATTTATTTTTATCAAGTAATTGATTTTAAAGATTTTAAAAGGAGCGGATAATTATTAAGTTATATATATATATATATATATATATATATATATATATATATATATATATATAGATAAAAATATTTATAAATAAGCTTGGATAAAATTGTGAAATAAGACGGTTAGCATATGATTGAGGTACACGGGTTTAGTTTTCTGTTCACTAGAGCGACGCCTTACCATTCCGCCGTACGGCTGTACATAATACAACTAAACATGGTTTAACACGACTGAGTGCGTCTAAATACGGGTGAAACTCTCTTTTCCAACTTTTTCAAATATATATTTTTCAATATATATCAAAAATATTATATATAATTATTATTTAAATATAATAATTTTTTTGATACTTGAAATTTAAAAAATATATAAGTATGGGAATTATTCTGCTGGCGTTGGAGGACATAAAAAAATAAGCATCAGTACCTAATACACAGTTTGAAGGTTCTCCGGAAACCGCAAAAACCGGGATAAACGCCATATGGTGGCATTGCTACAAGTAACGTCATTCTCTGATTCAACAGTCCAAGCATCACTATTTTATTTATTTATTAATAAATTATTCGATAAATATTTAAAAATATTCATAAAAAGTAGTACTTGATAATGAACTATAAAATTTTTATTAGTAAAATTAAAGAAAAACTATGTAATTTGAATCGTACGATCATACCGAGTTATTATTATGCTTAATTAATGATTTATCAAAAAGTTGAGTACAGTTCGACAAATTTTTATTCAGTCTCGAGAAAGAAAATAAAAATCATCATTTTTATTCTTCAATTGGTGGTGTAATTCTAATTAAATAACGAAATAAAAAAAAAAACAATAAAACTAAAACGGCACGAATATTGATTGGCCTATTTCTCTGGACACACAATCTAATTGATTAATAGGATAATTAAACTTCCAATGTGAATTGATTAAATGTCAAACAAACACACTTTTTATATGTAATATATATATATATATATATATATATATATATATATATATATATATATAAATTAATAAAAACCACATATACATAATATTTTTAATTTATGCGTAATATAAGTATAACAGGAAATTGATGATAAATGATATTAAATCCTAGTATGTAAAATAATATTATATTTAATATAATTATTAAGAAAGCTGTTTTGGAGTTTTTAATTAAAATTATTGAAAAAAAGAACACGTGCCATCAGATTTAAAAAAAAAATAACTACTCCAAGCGAACGATGAGTAAGCTTCATTATAAAAGATATCAAATAACACTAGCATAAATAATAACTTTTTTGGAGTCGTAATAGTAATTATTTTAAATTTTAAATATAGTATAAACAACAAGAAAAAAAATTAATTATTTATTTAATCCTATTAATAAATTAAACATTATTAATGGTATGATCTTAGGGACGTAATATGAGATCAAGTGTGAGGATCCATTAGGGTTTATTATTGTGGTTGATGGTCATTAAATACTCGCATTATGGTCAAATTGGTGCGATGACATACTCTATATATTAGACATTACACACGACAATTTTTATACGTCCGTGAAAATAAACAATTGTTATTAAGTAACATTATATCGCTTTTTATTAATTTTTTTTTTTTTTATGTATATTTTATATAAATAAAACGAAAATAGGTCGAATCAAATAAAATTTTACAAGTATTAATATTATATAATTTATAAATGTTTAGAAAAAAACCAAAGAAAATTGTAATGTAACATAACTATCTGTACTATTTACTGTAGTGGAATAATATTCATTATAATATCATCGGGCTTTGTATTACTCTGGTGGCTTAGAATCACCCGAAAATAGCACTGAGGTCCATTCTGAGAATAATCATGACATCACGAGAGAGCTAACTGCATTACAAATAGCAAAACGATACACCAGTAGTATATATAACATATTTATTAAATTCATTCGTATATAAAAATAAATAAATAAATAATGAAAAAATAATAAAAATGAATCAAACCTTGTATTTGAGTAATCAGTAGAAATGATGTTAAAATAAATCCCAAAATAAATGTCCTTATAAAATAATTATATATAATATATTTGTTCATACTAATTGCCGTTTATTATTGTAAACAGCAGGAAATTAGTGTCAAGTACAAAATAATAACATGTGGATAAAATAAAAACGTTTTCAAAACTTGATTTTTTTATTTATTATATTTATATAGATAATACTGTTGAAATCACTTTTTATTTTTTTTAAATTTTTTTATTTTTAAATATAGTTATTGTTGTTATATACAAAAAATTTTTGATAATGACAAGTTAAAACACGTGATATAGAGCAAAAGCTGAACGGAACTGAACAGTACACGACCCTCACTCACTTACTTCAAAGTCCTATAATACATCCTATCCACACCACTTTTCTCAGTATATTTACTCGTAAAACTACTCGTTAGTGTAAGTATACAAAATTCACTAACACTGTTACTACCTTCACCACCATACTTACAAGTCTGGAATATTATGTACATGTATATATATGTAGAATGAAAAATTCTCCGGGTTTATACATTTATACATATTGTAATATATAGTAGGTAGTTCTGGTTCCTTTCATCCCCTCTAATACTCTTTTTATTCTCCATATTAGTAGACAATACAGTTTAAATGTAAAAAATTTAACATTTTTATATATAATAAATATAATAATCTCGACTCTGCACAATTATTTTTTTATTTATTTGGTAATTCTAATTACAATCAATAATCACTAAAGAGATATATTAATTTATATGATTTATTGCCATTTTTAGGTATAAAATATTACGAAAATAATATAATAATGGAGTTACGTCGTTCCTCTTGGCTTATCAACCATAATAATTTTTACTGATGTATATATATATATTATATACGTACAATAGTTTACTTTTCATACACACTAATGTTATATATCTATATCAGTTTCTATTCTATTAAAAATTAAATAATGTTAATATAACAACAGTTTATTTTATAAGACTGATATTAACAATAAAATAAAAATATTAATAACTAAAACAACGGTTGTTAAAAATTATCCAAAATACTTATCTTAAAAATATTAAACAATAATATTTTAAATTTATCGTTAAATTTAATGTTTTACAGCGCCATCTATTTATAAAAGTTAAACTTTTTGCTTTTTATATTTCAATTCAAAAATAGTGTTTATATTAACGGGGGTAGCAACAATTGAAAATATAGTAATTTTAAAATATGCCAAGACTAACGATCAACAATGTAACAAACTTAACATTCCAACAACTGAGCAAGTCGATGTCGGTATATTCGGTGTCCGGGTTTTTATTTTCTTATTTTCAGTTGGTATTGTAAAATTCTTACTTACACTATGTCAAGTATTTATTATTAGTTCTCGCTGTATAGTAGTACTATACGTATATGTTAGAATGTCCAAGTAGCGATATGCAATATATGTATATTACGCATGCACTCTAAGATAACTTATTATTGTTATCATTTAATTAATGTAGTTTATATATTTTCTGTTTTCTTCGTCTTTGACACTTGTTTAATCCGAACAACCATTATATTTCTTGTTAGTATCATTTTTTTAAATAATATATTATTATTTTAATAAAACTAAAAAGTAATAAAAAATTTATTGATCTTTATTAAGTATATTTGTCGTAAAAATATAAAAACAGAGTATTATGTCGTATAATAATGAATATGAAAGTTTTCGGAGTTCTATACCATTAAAAAAAATAATTGTTGACAGTGATGGAATAAAGGTAAAAATAATTAATAATTTTTAATTTTTCATCTAGTTATTTATTTTATTATATAATTATATTAATTATATTATTTTAGGGTTGGAGAATATACGATTCAGGTCCTAAAAATATTAAATCACCACTAATATGTTTACCACCTGTCAGCGGAACGGCAGATATTTTTTTTAAACAAATTTTAAGTTTATCAGCAAAGGGTTATCGTGTAATATCGGTAAATAAACTTAATCAAATAAATTTTACTATTATTAATTAATTAAAATTATAATATATTTAATTAGGCTGAATCTCCAGTGTACTGGAGTATTAATGATTGGTGCTGTGGATTTAAAAAACTATTAGATTATTTAGAATTGAACAAAGTTCATATTTTTGGTGCCTCTTTGGGTATGTTTTTAATTTATTAATTTATTAATAATTGTCTATTTTATATATCTAAATATAGGATTATTTATATTTAAAATTAAAAAAAAAAAAATAGGTGGATTTTTAGCACAAAAATTTGCCGAAATAAATTCTCATTGTCCAAGAGTGGCTTCCTTGATTTTGTGTAATACATTTATTGATACGTCAATATTCAACTATCACGATTCAGCTTCATTGCAAGTTATTTGTTTTTTTTTTTTTTACTTTCATTTTCTTTCATCAACACATACTAATTTTTTAAATAAATATTTTTATATTTATTAGATTTTGGATTTTGCCATCTTTAATTTTGAAAAAAATGGTTATGGGAAATTATTCAACAGAAAATGTATCGATCGATGATGAAATGATTGAAGCTATTGACTTTATGGTTGAGCGAGTAAGTATAATAATAATAATAATAATAATAATAACTATGATTTTTAAATATTATATGTATATAGATATTAATAAGTGTGTTTACATGTTTATTTTAGTTAGAGAGTTTAAGTCAATCAGAATTAGCATCACGATTGACAATAAATTGTGTTAATTCCTATGTTCAACCACATAAAATGGGTGATTTACCTGTAACATTAATTGATGTTTTCGATGATTATGCACTGTCACCTGTTGTTAGAGAAGAAATGTATAAATGCTATCCGAATGCTAAATTAGCACATTTAAAAAATGGTGGTAATTTTCCATACTTGAGTCGCTCAGCTGAAGTTAATTTACATTTACAGGTATTTATTTTATCAATTGTTATTTTTTGACACTTTATTCGTATGACTTTTTGATATTATTATTATTATTATCCTTTAACATAGATTCATTTACGACAATTTGAAGGAACAGAATTTTCATCGCGACACTTTTAATATAATTATTATACGAATAATTATTAAATTATAGTTATTTTTGTATGTCTATTAACGTTTAAATTTTTATTAATAAAATATATATTATATTTTTTTTTCTTCCATGCATTGGTATAAAAAGAAGCTTTATTTAAATGATTTTAATGTTAAATATTTTCATATATCTTTACTTTTATTAAAATAACATGTGATATCGAATATACTAACTATTATTTATTAAATGCAATCCATAGTTTAGAAAATTAATTTTCTCACAAAAAAAAAAAATGTTTATAAAAAGGATTTTTATAGCATACTTTTTGATGTTATATGGTGTAATAATAATAATCATAATAATAATGTATGTGATATATGTTAGAGAAGAAGGTTAATGAACTTGAATCGACAATGATAATAATACAAGAGACCATACAAGTACAGAGCAAGATATCGATTCTTTACTAAGGACTATGGTGGTTACTCGGAATTCTTTTTATTGTATTTATTATATGGTAACTGTAGTATATTCAACGACGGTGAGATGGTTTCAGATTACAACGCACTACACCGAGCAGAAATCTCTAAGAGTATGAACACTCTTTAGTATTATATTGTATATCAGTAGACATTGCATCAGCATCGATAACAGACGACAATTTATTGCGATTTACGATCAAGTAGTTTAATTTTTTTTTCTTTTATTTTCTATTATTATTATTATTAATATCATTACTATTGTTGATGTAACATAGGAGAATAATAATAATAGGATGCAAACAAATTTTGTTTTTAAAGTTATTAAAACAGTGATGATCGCAGCAGTAATATATATTGATATATTTTTATTAAATACTTGAATATTAATATAATAAATAATAATTTTAATTTATTAAGATTTCAGTTGAGTGTATTTTATAGTATGTGCCCTGTTACATATTTGTATGTTTATATAAATCCATGAGACTGTAAGTTCTGATATAAATATTATTATTTTTTAATGTTTTTTATTACAAGAAAATTATTTAAAGTAATAAAAGTTAAAACAAAATTAAAATCGGTAAAAAAATATTTATTAAAAACAATGAAATCTATGATAATATTAACATCAATGGAGAATATTGTCAGTGAAGAAAGTTCCCCTCTATTGATTACCGGAAAAATATCACTTTTTACAAAATTGTCATATTCATTAGGACATGTCTTTAATGATCTTGCAGCAGCAATGTGGTTTTCATATACACTATTATATTTACAAAGAATAACCAAGTTAGAGCCATTAACTGCTGGTGCTCTATTGTTATTAGGTAAATAATAAAATAATATAATTACTAAAGTTTTATCATGCACTATTATTATTATTTATTTTTATTTTTTTCTCATGTTCTAGGTCAACTGGTTGATGCATTAATGACACCAATTTTTGGAATACTTGTAGATAAATATAATAAAAAAAAATTTTGGCACATTATTGGATCAGTCCTTGTTGCATTGTCGTTTCCAGTTATTTTTGGAAATTTTTTACAAAATATTAAAAATAATTATATTTCAATGATTGTTTACATTGTTAGTATTATTATTTTTCAAACTGGGTGGGCAGCAGTTCAAATTTCTCATTTATCAATGATACCTATGTTGACTAATTTACCATTAGTACGAGCAGAATTAACAGCTATTCGGTAAATTAATATTTATTTTATAATATTATATAATTTTACATTGCGTCAATATTTTTTAAAAATAATACAATAATTTAAATACTTTATCCTATAATTCAGTTATTCAGCACAAGTAACTGCGGCTGTTTTCCTTTTTATAATCACCTGGATTGTTTTACCTACCAATGAAAATTCAATGATTAAATTAAGTGACCAAGACGACATTAAATTTCGAGTAAAATCATCTGTATTATATATATATATAAAAAAAAAAAAAAAAAAAAAAAAAAAAAAAAAAAAAAAAAACAAATTATTATAATTAAATTTATTTTCTTTTTCTTCTCTTTTTCTCTAGAATATCGTACTAATTGTAACAACGTGCGGTGTTACAGCAACAATACTATTCCATGTATCGTTAAAGTCACATTTATTGGAACATAATCAACGGAATAATGTTATTGATTCTCCAACCACTACTGATTTATCATCGAAAATAAATGATAAAAAATTATCAAAAAACATTACTAAACTAAACGATTTGTATGATAACAATTCATCAACTATATCGATAACAAAAACAACAACAACAACAACAACAGCAACAGCAACAACTACAACGAAAAGTAGTATTGGTGTAAAAGTTTTAATACGAGTGGCTTTATTGTACGTTGCTAGTCGTTTATTTATCACTTTAGCGACAGTTTATTTGCCACTTTATATTGAAGAAACAGATGTTGGTGGTAAACAAGCATTAGCAACTGTACCTTTAGTATCATACATTGCATCCTTTATATCAGCATTGACGCTAAAATATATAAACCAATCATGTGGTACTAAGGTGATTTAGTGTATAATTATTTCTATTATTATAAAGATTTATTTGTATTTATATTTAAATAATATTTTTTTTTTTTTTAGATTTGTTATTTACTGGGTTCACTTATTGGAATAATTGGAGCAGCTATTACAAAATTTGGTGGAAATTATGAAATAATAATATATTTAATAGCTATTTTTATTGGAATTGCAAGTTCTATAACAATGGTTACTGCATTAAGTATTACAGCAGATTTTATTGGAATTAAAACAGAAAATAGTGCTCTTATTTATTCTATTGTAACCTTTTTGGATAAAATAATAACGGGATTATTAGTAGTTTTTATAGAAAAATGGTAAAAATTTTTTAATTATCTTTTTGTTGAATTTTATTTTTTTATAACAACAGACATGTATTTTAAATATTTGTTACAGGCGATGCTTAGATAAAGAATCATGTTTAAATTATAATCGTGATACGCTGGCAGTAGTTTGTTGTGGGTCAATGATACTAGGACTTATTGCACTTATCTCATTATTTCGACGATAATTTTGCTAATTATTCTGTTTGAATAAAAATAATTAATTATTTAAATCTATAAATATTCGATAAAAAGTTTAATAATCATGTTAATATTATTTTATTTAAGTATCCTAGACAATATAAACAGTATATAAACAGTACATATCTCTATAGTAGGTACCAGATTTTTAATTAAATTGAAAATAACAAGGCTTTTAGGATAAATGTACATTATAGATTGAGCTGAGTATAAGTGTATGTATGTCGCAAAACATCGTGCTGTTCCTGTTATTCTGCTGCTGCTGCTGCTGCTGCTCATTGTCTCACTTAGATTTATTAACGACAACTGGCTCGAATCGAGAGACTACAAAAGAGGGAGTCTAGTGTCATTTGTCTACTTGAAAATGTTCCATTTATTTGTATATAATACATATATATATATATATATATATATATATATATATATATATATATATATATATACATA
>CAJNRD030001120.1:19982015-20000115 GCA_905319865.3 Cotesia congregata
CCAAATTCTCATTCAATCTCGATATTTTGAGATCTTTGAAAACTATTAGATTGATTTTCATTTGCATTTCAAAAATATTTTGAAGATTTGAGGAGCTCATTTGACCGACTTATAGTTAGATTTTCAAGCATAAAGCTTCAATATACCTAAAATTTCATTAATAATTAAAATTTTCACTTCAGTGGAATGAATTTGTAAAATATACTTGCATGCATGGTGCACCAGCAAAATTTAAAATCGATTTACGCTCACAATACGTTGAATACGTTCAACTAACGTCTTTAACGTTCAATACGTTCAAATTACGATTTCAACGTCCAATACGTTGAACTTACGTTTTCAACGTTCAATACGTCGAATGTACGATTTGAACGTTCAATACGTTGAATCTACGACTTAAATTTCGACTCGGGGTGGTTTGTTCCTCTCTTTGGGTTCTTTCGTAGACTTATCGATAAGAAAATGTTATTTTTTTAACGATATTTCATTTTCGGCTGAAGAAATTTTTTTTTCACTCTTTCAGGGAGTACCCCATTTTGCCCGCAAAAAAAAAAATTTTTTTTCCACGGCAACTTGAAATTTGATTATTTTCCTTTAATTACGACTGAAAACGAGAAAAATCAGCGTATTTAAGACCTTAAAATCATAACGATTGCTTAAGTACCCCATTTTGCCCCCCCCCACCCCTATAATAAAATTGATGGATAAGTTACATACATTAAATTAAATAAAAAGCAACGTGAATTATTTCGTTTATTAAGAATTTGAAACGCTAAAATTATTTTTCATTTTTTTTTTGTTATCTAAAAAATCTAATAATAATAATAATAACAATAATAATTATAAAAAAAAAAAACGAATAATTTGGATTAATTTTACTAATCAGTATTATTATTATTATTATTATTATTATTATTATTATTATATTACATATTAATGGGAAGACTAAAAATCATATGTATACTATAATAGCAGTATTAGTTATAACTATAACATGTAGTATTAGTGGCGGCAGTGATAATATTAGCAATAGTAGTATATATAGTAGTAGTAGTAGTAGGATTATAGTAATAGTCTTAACAGGACAGGATGTTTATATTTTATGTTTTATACCTAATCGTTAATTTGAAATGTTATGTGATACACTATAGTCAATTATCGAGTAATTATACTTCATGTACTTGGGAAAAAGACAGTATTAGTTAATCTATTAAATGATATCAGGGTTTTGTTACACGGGCCTCAATGTAGATAAAAAAAATTTAATTTATAATTTATAAATTACGTATATGTATACGCATAGCGTTAGAGCGTTAGAACGTTAGATCGCTAGATCGTTAGAGCAACTCTTCATTTTCATCTTGTATTCCGTACATTTGTGGTTTATTTTCTTGTTGATGCTGATAATTTTGTAATGGTTGTTTTCGATTCTGTAACAGCGCAATACTGGCAGCCTTGTAGTTAATAGGTCCATAAGATCTATAGTCAACATCTGCGTAATCCAAGTCTGAGAATTCCGGCTTAAAAGGCTGTGAAAAATGCAATATTACATTTAAAATTAAATATTATTATGAAATTAAAAACAATTAAATGAACAAAATTTTTCATTGAAAAGACCGTGAAAACTGTTGTTATTACATTTTTATAATTTTTTTTCTGTGTGCCTTTATATTATAATATTAACAAATCGATAATAAATTTGAAATATCTCATGAATTACAAATATATCATGCTTGTTTATAAATTTTACTTTGACATTGATAATGATGATGTTATATTAAAAATATAGTTAATGGATTTTACAATGTTAGAAAGATAATGAGACACAAATTACGAGCTATGATTTTGGGATAACATTAAACACTTACATTAAACATTTACTATTTAATTATTTCTTTCCTTAAATTAATAATTAATTAAAAAAAATTATTCCCGAAGATTTATATTATTCTTAAATTGTTTATTCTAATAATACTAATAATAACCTAACTTAATTTAAAAAAAAAATATTAACAACATACTGCATCATTGTTTACTATAAAATGATTACTTTTCTTTTTAAATGAAACTGTCGGTAATCACAAAATCGTATAATGTACAGTATAAAATATAATCAAAAGTAAACGTCAATTCTAATATTCTATAATATATTATTAATTATTACTTATTACCTAATATATGATTGAAATAAAATTAAATAATTATTAAAATGAAGAACGCGAGACAGCTTGGCCACCAAATTATATAGAATACATAAATACGAAAATAAAAAGAAATAATAATATTAAAATAGTTGTCTAAGTATTGACCTCAGTAGCATAAAGGTGATGATCGAAAAATTTAGTACCTGCAGCGTCCGGTTGCTGCTGCTGGGATGGTGTTATGCGTGGATCCTATACACAATATAGATATTCTCCAACCGGAAACATTCTTTAGTAAATATACGTATCGCTCTTCGCTCGCTGGGTGTCCTATGAACAACAAACATTTGTGCAATATACAATTGTCGAGCTGTGAACTGTTTCACCCGATTAATAATAATTGGTCAATGGTCTCTAAAGTTTACACCGGATATGCCAAAGTTATATATCACTTTATAGAATTATATAACCGATTTCCAGTTTCCAGTTTCCACTTTCAACTTTTCAGTTATTTTTATTTTCATGATTCTTTTTCATTTTACAATTCTTTATTATTCTTGTGTTTTTTCTATAATTTTCGTTTTCCTGTCACGGTTAAACGATTTATATTAATTAATCTCTGGTATATACCGTAACACATACACACCGACAGACTTACATTGTATTAAAACAATGGCCGAGCTTTTATACGGCATAGCTTGGATTAGCAATGGATTTTAGAAACAGACAACTTACATCGGAACTCGCTCCTCTGCTTTTATTTCTACTTTATCTTAAATCAACACGTGAGTACGAATTTCCGGCTTTTGGAATAAATCTTTTACCAACAGTGTATTTAAGTAAAAACAAAAAAAATGAAAAACTACCGAGTTTTATAAATTTTATAAAAATTAATCTATACAGCTATAAAGCTATACAGCTATACAGCTATACATCTAGACATCTAGACATCTATACACCTAGGCATCGAGTTTTTTTTTTTTTTTTTTTTTTTTTTTTTTTTTTTTCTAAATGCTTAAATTATTTTAAATGTATGTATAACTTATGAATAGTAATAATAAAAAAAGATGTGATTTGTTGAAAAATAATCATACCTTTTAAACATCGATTTCTTGACCAATATCACGAAAGTTATTAACAAGTTGAGTATATTGATTGACAGTGATTGTTGAATTTACTGCTTCGGAATCTAATACTGTTGTTGTTGATGTTGTAGGTGTTGTTGTTGTTGTTGTTGTTGTTGTTGTTGTTGTTGTTGTTGTTGTTGTTGTTGTTATCGTTGGCGTTGTCGTTAACGTCGTCGTCGTCGTCGTGGTCGCTGTCGTCATCGTCGCTATTGTTGTTGATGTATTTATTTGCTCTTTAGAGCTCTCAAAATTTATTTGTTTATTATTATCTTTTATAATTTGATCGGAATAGTAATTTGATGAATTTTGTTTAAATTTTTTATTTTTATTTTGTTGCAAGTCTATATCAAGGGTATTATTATCTTGTTGTTGATGATGATGATGATGATGATGATGATAAGAGTTTAAATATGATATTTTAAAATTTTCAGGTATACCGAGTTCCTGAATTCGAGCAAAACTAGTTTCACAAGACGCTGATAAACTTGATATTGTTATATCATTAGTTGATGATCTATTACTAAAATTATTACGGCCATCTGATGAACGTCTGTGTTTTATTCTACGATCATTACCACGCTCGTGTTTACGATGTTTTTTTCGTTCACTACGTCGTTGTCCTGTTGATGATTGTCGTTGATTTTGTATTTGATAATTATTATCAAAATTACCATCACAACTATCAAAATCAATTTTTTTACCATGGAATAACGATAGCGATAATGACATAGTATTATTGTCACTTATTGTATTACTATTGCTATAACTATTACTGTTACTATTACTATTTCTATTAATATAATCATTTTCACTTATTGGATTATCATTATTTTTATAACGATTACCATAATTATTTTTATCATTTTCTTGACCAATTGGTTTTACTCCTGCTGACATGGTTAATCCTGATGATGATGATGATAGTCCCAGTGTTGATGGTGTTTTTTTATTAGTTATTATATTACTACTATTTAAATTATTAGTAAGATTAGTTTGAATTAATGAAACTAGCAAAGGATTAACTGCCGAAGAATTATATAAACTCCTTGTTAATGGCAATGTTAGTTGATGATGATGATGATTATTATTATAACTGCTATTACTGCAACTACTGCTGCTTGGATTATATTTATATTGTTGCATTTCTTGTTGTTTCTGCTGTTGATACTTTTGATAATGATCTTTATAATCATACTCGTTCATTTGCTGCTGCAACAACCATTAATAAGCTTGGATTAATTTTATATTATTTTTAAATAATACATTCAATTTATAGAAACATTTTTTAATAACAGAATTATTATAAAATTGTAAATTAAAATTACTATACATATTATGTATAGTAAAAATTGAAATATTATCAAAATGATACTGTGACAATAGTAAAATGCAATTATTTATTAAAACATTGATCAAAGCTAATTAATATTAAAACTTACTTAATAATAATGAACATGCACAAGAGCGGTGAATATATAGATGTCTCGATCCAGCTTAGCGAAAAATAAAATACGACATCCGATTAAAACTTGCCATATATTTTCCTCAGAATTCTATTAATTTTATTTGGTTCTTCATTATCATTTTTGATAATAATCTTGGTATTAGTATCTCTTTGATTTTTTATACTTCTCTCATTTTCTCTTTTTTATCAATTTTTCATTAATATATACGGATATGTATATTTAATTTTTTAGAATTGTAAGCTTGAGTGATGATTTGATGAATATTTATCAGCTTTAAGTCTAAGTCAAGTAATAAAAAATGGATTTTTTTTTACTAATTTATATTAATTATTAAAACTGATGTCGATTAACAATAAGAGCGCAACGTATAATCATTTTTTCATGAAACATTACTTTATTACCGTTTTTATATTATTAGTTTATATTTACGACTATATAATTGGGTTGTGTAATAAACTTATAGCTGATGTAACTGGCTTAAGGGAAGCGTGTATTCCCAAAGCGAATTTACGTTTACTAATTAATGTCGCTGTGTAGTAAACAAACGTATATATGAATGTTTGACGATACACAACTGAGACATAAGGGAATTTTCGTTGAGATGGCCATCATTATTTGAGTTAATAAACATAGTATTATTATTATTATTATTATTATTATTTTTAAACTCTAAACAGTCTTTGAATAATTTACTTAACATTATTATCAATTTAGTAATTAAATTCTAATTGATTATTATATATAATATATATTAATAGATTGATGATGGCCACATCACTTAAAATTTTCCCAAATTCCAAGAGTAATTAATTAAACGACAAACCTTGGCGGAATCCGTTGGGAATATTGGACGAGGAATATTTTGATAAATATGCTGTGATATATCAGTTTTTCTTCGTCTTGGTGTAGGTACTGGTGGTACTTGACTGTTATTTATTACTGATTTATAATGCGTAGATAATAATAATGATGATGATGATGATGATGATAATAGCTCATTAGATTTTATATGTGAGTATAAACAAGAAGAGAGAGAAGATTTTTTTTTTTTCAATAGTATACTATCTTTTTTAGGTGTTGTTATAATATTTGATGACGGTATCGTAGTTGTTGATTCAACAGTGCTGATGCTGTTAAAACTTTTGCTGCTAATACTATTCTTAATATTTTCGCTTTTATGCGGACATGATTTTATAATCGGTATAGCGTACAGTTGAAAATTACAACGTTGTTGTTCTAATTTTTCAACTTGTTTTTGTTGATTATTATTATTATTATTATTATTATTATCATCATTAATGTTATGTTTGCGACATAATCTCAGTGAGTAAAATTGGTGTGAATGGTTAAGTTGTTTACGTCGTCTTGGTTTGAATGTGTTGTATTTGAGCTCTGGAGAGTTGTTTCTCGGCATATTATGGTAACTGTAGTGAGGACCCAAGTGACTGGGTGTTGATTCGTAACCGGAACTGCCAGCACTATCAACATTACCAGCACTACCAGCACAGAGACTAGTCGCTCGACTCAATGGACGTGAATTGCTACACGTTGGTGACAATGATGTTAGCGTTGTGCCATGCAAAGCCGAAACTCGAGCAAACTTAGGAGAAGCCACACACTAAAACACAAGGCGTTGCGTCCAAAGACGCCAGACACTACTATTGTAATTCTTTTTATATTATTATTATTATTATTATTATTATTATTATTATTATTATTATTATTATCATTATTATTATTATACATTCTGTACTGTTTATAAATACTTATAAATCTACTTAATATTTATTTTTCATACAACCTACCTTAGTTGAATTATTGGATTTCATATTAAATCATAATAATATACTAACGTGCAACTAATTATAATTATTTATATATTATCTAAATTTTGCATTAAATAAAAATTAAAATATTTCAATTATTGTTACAAACTATCACGAGATCATCCATAACTATTTTACGTAAATATATATAATTATGAGTAACACAAGCTGAATTTTATATCGCAAACGAGTGTAAATCTCTGGTTTAACTTGATTATCGATTAAGTTACTGAGATTCCGCGCGATACACCGAGCTACTCAACTATTGAGTGAGTTTATGTTAACTTAGACGTGGTTAACTTTTAAATCAACTAGACTATTTAATACGTAACACACGAGTAAGTACAGACTCCCGCTACTAAGATGACACACTACCAATTTTAATAATTTTGGGTGATTAAATTCCAAATGATGGATATTAATGTCATTTTATTTATTTTTCTCTCATACTTTTTCCATAAATATATCAATGAATAAAAATATGTTACATTTACTATAATCAATACTAACAAAATTCTTTCAATTCTTTGATTTATGTGCTATTTGTATGCTCTGAATCTGAGATTAATTCAATATCCGTGACGACCGATTTAGAATATCTTAAAGAGTCGATAAATTCAAAAAAGTTATAGATGCATTTATCCTGTCACACCAACAATTTATATTGATAATGTATAAATTTAGATTTTGGTAAGATTAAATGTTTTTTTAATTAATGTTAGGTAAAAATGATAAAATTTTTATATAAAGTATATGACATAAAAAAAAAAAGAACATTGGATAAGATAAAATTGGAGTAGATAGATTTGTACTGTCAGAGCATTTGAGTAATGTAAATCTTTTCACGAGACTAAGCAGTCTGAGGATACGACACTAGCACTAGCAAAGTTTTTACAAACTATACTGCACTCAAAAATACAATATATATATATATATCTGATAACTACATTTTGGCGGTCTAATGCCATGGAGTATTAGTCGAGTATGTTGATGGAATAAAGTATAGAATAAAGTATACTTAAATATATTTAAGTATTTTTCTTTTTATTTTTGCTCTTATTCAGAAAAAATAAATAAAAACTAGCAGTAAACCCTTGACTTATAATTAACCAATCCCATTAGCTCCATTAAAAATCATATGATTTATTTGTTTACTCTTTATTATTGTATATATATATATTTGTAAGTCAGTCAATTGTAAATTATTATCCAAAAAAATTTGATCAATATGATTTACTTGTTAATATTATTATGATTAAAAAAAAAAATTATTTCTTGTGCTTTTAATTAATTTAAAGCCCTTATGAAATGCAATATTTTACGCCGGTTTTACTAATGGTACTAAGACTAGCAGTTTAAATATAGTCGTACGATATTATTCAAACATTTGGTGCTCATTTATCACGCTTCGCGAAATCCACTTGTTACAGACATACTTAAAAACTCTCGTTACGCTACTTAAAAAATTATGCGAGCAATAAATATATATATATATATATTTTAATGGTATGTTTGGTTTATTCATTTATAGCTTTATTTTTTAATTATTATGAAAATAATTATAATTCGAATTGTCGTAATAAAAAAAATTAAAAAGAATAATGCTACCAATAGAATCAAGCTGTTGAAGCAATTTTTTCACGAATACATCGAAATTTTAAATATAAAATAGTAAATAGTTGATATATTACTAAAGTTATCATCAGGGAAATAAAATTTTTAAACCTTTAAACAACTATTCATGCTAACATTATTTATAAATATATAAGGTGTTATTAATTACAATAACATAACATTTAATAAAAATATAAAATAAATTACCTTGTTTGGTGGAGTTTGGATTCCGTGAAATGGAAGATTTTCATAGAAAGTTTTGGCATCCGATTCTGGTTGCAACCCTTCGGAAACACTATCAATATGACTATTTTTATTCCCTTGATGGCCAGGATCTTTAACAATAAATTTTATTTACACGTCAATATAAAATATTAACAAATGTTTATTTATCATTTTATATTTTTTCTTTACTTGTTATGATAGGCTTCAAACGCCTTTATTTTTTAGATTATCAAAAATAATATTAATCAAGTTGAGTCATAAATTGCATTATAAATAATTATTGATGATAGATGAATAAAATAAAAGTAAAAAGAAAAATTTTTTTAATTTTAAAAATGTTATAGAGTAAAGTGATTTTGAAAGAAAATGTTTTATATTGGATAAATGAATTTAAAATATGGTAGCATATAGCGAGCATTCCATCAAATAATATTGTATAAACTATAAACATACCTGCTCCCGGCTTTTTGCGCTTACGAGATACATTGGAATTTGCGTTTATGTTAACATCACCACCACCGCAGTCAGTGCCATCGGCGGAGGTGTCGCAATTTGATGCAGCAAGTGTTGGGGTATTGTACGACATCCGTTGCCGAGGTACTATTCTTTTATAAGTCACAGCTGAGGGAAATATACATAAAACACATACAACATCGAGCAATCTCACAAATACACATAAAGCTTGTTAGACAGTAATAAATACAGAGCAATCTATTGCTGTGTATAACCATGCATACACAACAACATCAATATCAATGATACTGTTATTATTATCATTATCATTATTATTATTATTATTACTATAATAATAATAATAAAAACCGTTCTAGAATGCTACGACGCCTGAGGCTTTACTTTTTCGTGCTTTTACACTTTTACATATACATTTAAGTATATTCGTCTTTTGACTTTTGTCATTTACTCTTATTTATGTCTGTTACTTAAATTTCACTCCTCAGTTTATTTTTTCATTTTTTTTTCTTTTCATTTTCTATTTTACTTGGCCTCTGGCAATCAGCCTTAAATTCTGACAATTTTGTGGCTTTTGAGTTTAAAAAATGCTTATTAATACTTAAACACAGAATATAAATTGATGTAGTGTCAGCCATGTAATAAATAACAATTAATTTTTATTATATTAACAGAAAAGAAAAAAAAAAAGATTTATTTTGCAAAAAGATACAATTTTTTTTTTTTCCAATCAAGTATACATTTATTTATAAAATCAATTAGTTTAATTTGACTAATAGTTGAAATGTTTGTAATCGAATAAAAGTTATCAATTGTTGATGATTGATGATGATATTAAATAACAATACTTAATAATGATACAATGAGAATTAATAAATAATGAGATAAGCGACTTACCTGTTTTTTCTCTGGATATACCGGGAAATGAATCAGGCTCCTTTAATTGCGAACTAAATATTGCTTTTAACCTATTAGCTCGTGCAATCATGCCTTCATCATGAACAATATTATGTATAGGAATACCCATTTGGGTAATAGTCGTAGTTTTTCCGCGTCTAAATGGTTTAATCGGTCGTCTAGTGACTATTATTTCGTCTCCTCGCGTACGATATCGATCGACTTTATAGTTTTTATTATTAGTAGTCATCATCGTATTCATAGTTGTGGTTGGTGATGACGTTATTTCTGCTGTTGTTGCAGAAATTGTTTCTGTTGTTGTTGTTGTTGTTGTTGTTGTTATTGTTGTTGTTGCTGCTGCTGCTGCTGTTATTGTTGTTGTTATCGATGGTAATGTTGGTAGTATTGTGTGTATATGATGATTTGAAGTTGAGAGCGGAACTGGATTTAATCCTGAACTGAGGCTATGCGTGCGATTAATGTGCACTAAAACTCCTGGTTTTAAAGGCCATCGTGGAACTGGGTTTGAGTGAAGGGATGGGCATCGTCCATGTGAACGTATCGACTCTGTCGGGCTCGGTGGACCACCGTCCGGACTAATAATCGAATTTATTTTATTTAATTATTTTTCTTCTTCAAAATATTACAAATTATAGATCATTACTTAAACAATTACTATTACGAAAATATTTAATTGATATTTAAAATAAATAACTCGAATTATAAATATAAAATTTTATTCTTGTTAAATAAACTTTTATTTTGATTTCATCCCTCAACATCCTTCAAAAAGTAATTTCCTCACCTACCTAATAACCCTCTTCAAAGTTTCTGTAATTATTGCGTCTCGTGTGTTTGTAAACACGCAACGTAAAAGCACTTATATGCTTTCTAAACTCTAGACTGTTGTAGGGTAAAAGTAAATGTAATTGTTATTTTAAATCGATAATTTGAATCAATTAATTTTTATACGTTGTTTCAAAAATAAATAATTATCATACTATTAAATGTTGGTTTGTTTATTGAGTTTATTATTATTATTATTATTATTATTATTATTATTATTATATATTTAAATTTAAATAACTATAAAAATACGAGTATTTTACAAATACCAATTAAATATAAAAAATATACATCCATAAAAACAAAATAGTTTATTGAATGTTATTAAAAATAAAATTAAAAGTTTATATTTAATCAAATATTAAAAATCGTTGAATAAATAACTATATAAATAAATTTAAACTAAATACCAAATCAATAAATTCAATCACCAGTGATTCCCGATTTCCAATTAAAACTTTAAAATTGCAATTGATATTTACTAATATTGAAAAAGTATTGATAGAGAATATCAGAGAAACATTACAAGAAATAGTGATGTATATCAATAAATATAAAAAAAAACGTGTAAAAATATATGCATAAATATGGAAAAGGTAAGAAAAAATCTCCGAGTAAACCACCCAACCGATAAATACTCAGCATACAGATCATTCGTTAGTAATCGATTGATTTGAATTTAATTGCGTAATTATGTTCAATAAATTACGATTGATGATCAAAATATGATTTTAAATTAATCGATATATCGAGAACATATAATCATATTAAGTTCGGTTGAAATTTACTATTTTAAAAAATAAATCAAACAATCTTATTACAATAGTAGTTTAAAATTGAAAAAAAAAAGAAAATAATTATAAATATTTATTATACTCGGTTTAAACAACTTATTAACCATAACACTTAACTTTTATACGGTCACTGGGATATTAGTTAATACTGATTATTAATATAAATGATGATTATGACGACTGATGCAATGACGTTATAAATAGGTTATAATCATTGTGTGGTTGTTTTCTATATTTTTTTAAAATTTATTTTTATCATTATAATTAAATAATTATCAATGTGAGTGAACTACATACAGGGTGCATTTATGAATTTCACTAGAAAAGTAATTGCATCTAGACGTGTGCAACCAAGCAAATCAATTATTATATATACACATATTTTTATCAATTTAAGACCTAAAAACTTTTTTATTACTTTTATTACGCATGCTTCAATATGATACACATACCTTTAATATAATTACTATTTTTTTTAATTATATTTAATTACAACTACTGATATATACAAAAATTTGCGATAAAATAGAGTTTGATAAAGCAAAAAAGAAAAAAAAGCAAAGGTTAATTACAAAAACAAAAAGTTATAGCTGATATAGCAGAAGATGATTTGAAAATAAAAATAACAACAACAACAATAATGATAAAAAAAGCTTAAGAAAATCATAATTAATTAAACAAAAAAGCTGATATACTTACTGTTGACGTTCCTCCAATGTGACCATGCGATTACTGTCTGTATATCATTTAGTATGTCCAAATTACAAAGCATAACAGAAATAAATCAAAATGTTAGTTTTTTTTTTTTTTTTTTTTTTTTTTTTTTTTTTTTTTTTTTTTTCCAAGCTAAACTAGTATTATGATGAATTATGTAAATTTTTTTATTTATATATACTATTCATAAAATAAAAAAATAATAAAAATTAATGTCTTGTATCTATTATTTATATTAATTAAATAAATTGTTTAAAAAAGAAATCAAAAATTGGTCAATTTAGCATTTAATATTTGATAATAATATCGTTTCACTGTTTAAATATGAAACATTTGGAATGAATGGAATTAAATATTAATAATACTTATGTTATCTTATAAGATAAGTTATAAGCGTTAATTAATTGCTGACTATTTGTCTGTAGACGTGCATATAATGGATAAAAAATTATAATATGTCAAGCAACATGCTTATTTTATAATCATTTAAAATTAATATTATAATTATAATTTTATAAAAAGAAATATATATATATATATATATACATAAAAAATTTTTTTCTATTTAACTTGAAATTTTTTTTTTTACGTAAATAATAATTAAAATTTTAAAACAAAATACTTGATTTATGATAAATAAATATTAATATGCATTATTATAGCGAATGTAAATCTATTGGTCTTAAATTATATTTCTTTCATGCAATTTATGATTCATAATGATTATAATAATAAAAAAAATTTTTATAGATAACTTACATTTTGCGTGCATTTGTTTACGACGACATATCAAATAAACAATGACGCAGCAAACGACAATGGCAATAACAACAGTGACGATTATTATAATAACGATTATTAAAAGATCACCCTCCAATTGAAACCACCATGGAAGATTTCCTACAACATATATTTCATAAAAATTTTTTCTACTTTGTTGAATATTAATATCATTATTATTGTTATTAGGTTATTATTATTACTGTATAAAAATGAAATTAATATTTAAAATTTAACAATTACTAATAATTTATAAATTTTACAACTAAAAACTTACCTGCACGTCCTTGGCGTGCTATAACAAACGTCCTTAAATAACTTAAAATAATAAAAAAAAAAAAATAAAAATAATGATAATAATAATAATAATAATAATAATAATAATAATAATAATAATAATAATAATAAATATTTAATTTGCTTACCGGGTACTCCACGTTCACACGGAAGTGATGATCCAATAGAATTATTAGCAATACAGATATAAGTACGAAAGTTTGTAACCGCAGTGTCCAATAGAAGATAACTTTGGCCTTGGCGAATCTCAGCAAGTTGGCCAAGAGAATCATTGTCACTCTTCAATGACCAACTAAAGTTTGACTCCTTTGGGTTACCGACTGCTGTACACACCAGATAATCTTCACCATTAATACGCTCTTTATTTATTTGGCACTCTGGTTTATCTAAATTATTTTATTTTTATTAATAATATTGAAAAAAAAAAAAAAAAAACAAAACAATTTTAAATAAAAATTATAATTATTATTCTTACAAAGGACATTGAGATATGTTGAAATATTAAGAGTACCATGTCGATTAGTAGCTTCACAAAAATATGTTCCATTACTACGTTTAGGTACTTTTGTTTCAAAAACAAGAACTGGACTTTGGGATATTGTTTCAGTAGATCCTTCACGGTACCATCGAAAAGTTGGTTCAGGGTGAGCAACAGCTCCACATTTAACACTATCTGGTATAAAGTCAACAATAACGTCTATTATTTTTTTTGATATTGTCATATTTTCTGGTGGAACTGCAATTAATTGAAATATATGTTTAAAAATATAAAAAATTTGAATAAAAAATAAAAAAATTTGTTTCTATCTTACATTCAACTTGAAAATGAGTTGTACTATGTACTCCTTGACCAACATCATTATCACTACTAATACATGTGTAATTATCATTGTCTTTAAATCGATCAAGTTGTTTATTTGGCCATTTATCCAAATTCCAGGTGAGATTAGACTGAATACTCTCAAAATCGCTGGTACTTTGGTCAGCTGGATGGTATACATTGGTCACATAATACCTATCTGTTACTGTGAAATTAATTGGCTCGTTGTTCTTGATCCACGACACGTTGCAGATGGGTGAGCACTCAACTCGACATCCGATACTAACATTCACTGCGTTATATACGTAACCATGATACGGTGCAAGTGGATTTATAAATGCAGGTGGTGCTATATAAAAACAAATAAATAAATAAATGACAATATATATTATATATTATCTATATACCTATAATTATAAGAAAAAAAAAAAAATTGTATACAAACAAACCGGCAACGTCTATAAAAGTTGTAGCTGGATCACCGTCTCCAGCTTCATTATATGCGATGCACGTAAAATTGGCTTTGGTCCTGAGATTAACTGAATCAATGCTAAGAATTGATTTTTCTTGATCAGCAAGACGATGCATCCCACGTATCCACTTGTAACCAGTCACCGCTGGTCGACCAGGATCAGTTACAGTACAAGTTATATTCAATGAACTACCTTTTATAACTCGTTTTGGTTTATAGCTTATCATAGCTGGACCAGGTTTATCTATAATTATTTTATTATTATTATTATTATTATTATTATTATTATTTATAATTTATAATATTATTATAGTTAAGTGCGTACAGTATACAATTACTGGAGTACTTGGTGAAATTAAACCCCATCCAGCGTCGTTTCGACCCTCACATGAATAATTTCCATGAAATGAACGGCCGACTGCCTCCAATAGTAATTTGCTTGGATCAATGTCGCAAAATGTTAAAGTATCGTCCATATTTAATATTATTGTTGAATTATTTTTTATATTACAGTCGGGTAATTCTTTTAATAAATCTCCGTCTAAATACCATCTTACCGCATTCAAATTTATTGGATTACCGTTTATTACATAACATGTAAGAGATACATTTAAACGATCTGCCTCATTTATCGGTACCTCTGGTTCTACTAATACTTTAACAATAGGTTTATCTGTATAATATATTATTATTATTATTATTATTATTATTATCATCATCATTAGTAACAATAAATATGTATTTTCAATTAATATCTTACAAAGAATAGAAACATCAACAGTATTTTCAGGTGTTGACTCTCCAACGCTATTACTAAGTACACATTTGTATGTGCCCATGTCTGAAGCACTTGCATTTTTAACCGTAAGAGATGTCTGTTCTGTTACACCACCCTCATAGTGATCTTCATTTAATTCCAGCTCTTGATCATTTTGTAACCTATTTTTATTTTATTTTTTTTTTTTTAATGGTATAATATAATTTAAAATTTTTGTTATATAATATTACTTTATTTATTTAAAAATTTTATAAGAAAAAAATATATAAAATAAAATTCCGACGTGTATTTAATATTGAATTTAAAATACGAGACGTACCACTTGACGGATGTTAAGCCCGCAGGGTTGGCTTCGTAGTTGCAAATTATGACAAAGTCTTCAGTCTCGTTGACGGTAATGTTGGCTGGCCGCATAGTAATAATTGGAGCATCTATAAAAAAAATAAAAAAAAAAAATATGTATTCATTAAATACTCGTATGAATATTAAATAAATTTTTTAGTTTAATATATCTACATATAATAAAAAAAATTACATTTTATACATATTTATTTGCCTATATACTACTTTATATGTTAATAATGAGATTATATATGCAATATAATTTACTAGTTGATAGTGATTAGTTTATTAAAACATGTACCAAAATTTTAGGTGTTGTTTATATACATATATATGCTTAACACGCAAAGAAACTTTGTCAATTTTCTGATGTTTCTTAGCAAGTTATATGCAAAACCAGTGTCGATATTAGACTGTGGGTTTGTGCATAATAAGTAGTAGTACTTTAGTACTACTATACTGGCAAATACGACATAATTCGTATGTGAAAAACGTCCAACGTCTGCTTCTTGATCTCAATACGAGCGTATTGCTTTTTAAGATTTATTTTTTATATACGTGTTTTAAATTTTATGCTTTTATTATTATTATTATTATTATTATTATTATTATTATTATTATTATTATTAAAATAATTATCATTATTATGCAGTACTCATACTTGAAAAAATTTATAAATATATATAATATAAATACTTACACAAAACTTCAATTGTTGTAGCTTCTTTCATTGGTTTGATTCCTTCAATTCTTGTGACTGAATTTTCAGCAAAACAACTAAATGTCTGACCATTATCGTATTCTGATGCTGTGAATGCAAGATAACTGCTTGTTTCAGATGTACCATCACTCTAAATTAATAAAATTAAACAGTAAATTGATGAATTTGATTAATGACTACTTATAAGTTATGATGATGATTATTAGTATTATTGTTATTTTTATTATTAGAAAAACAATAGCTTATATGACCCAATTTCTGTTATATTGCTGGTTAGATTGTTATGAGCATCGAATTAAATTGTTATTGTTAGTGAACCGTTAATAGTTAATATCCACAAATAGTGAGTACGTTGCTGTAGTTATAAAGAAAATTTTTATTTTAGTATTTTTATAATTGTAATTAATACATAGATATTGACATTTGTATAGAAGCATTACGAAATTGCAATTAAAATATCCCGATAAGTATTTACTATTGCAATATACTATTAAGGTAACGCAACTGTTGCAAGTTACACTACATTGTTTAAGTTTTAATCTTATACAGTTTTCTTTTACTGTTTAATGTAATTTTTTCTTTATTTACCAATTTATCATTATATATAACAGATAGACTATAAAGTAACTTTTAGATAAAAACTTGGTAATAATCATAATAATAATAATTAAATTGGTAATTTTTTAACGATAGGAAAAATTACCGTAATGAATAATGTCAAGATATACACATATGTATATGCCAAATTGTATCGGTATTTATTCCGAGTTCCTAAGAGCTTTAAATTAATAAAATCATTATACATATAAATAGAATAAACATTTACTGTATTGAAATATCAATTTCATGATTTACCGTTGAGCTTACTATAAACTTGAATTAACACGAAATGAATAAACACACATATACATTCTTCATGAGTAGTATTGGATTTAATGTATTCACATGATCAGTACAAAACCACAATAATTATAATCGAATACAGAATGAAATTTGCCGCAATATCGATAGAACGACTAGACATGAATTTGCTAGTATTATATATGTGTGTTGGTTCTGTGGTACTATCGGGTACAATTTCAATCTTCTTTCTGTGATACAACATTACTAGCTGTGGTCAAGTATATGCATTGAATCTCTTATAATAATAATAATAATAATAATAATAATAATAATAATAATAATAATGCTGCAGAACTTCGGTGGCATCATCACACACTGAATAAGAGTACTCTTCTTGTCATCAAAGAAGAGTCTCTTAATAAATTGCGGGCTCTAGTGACTGCCAAAAAGTCACTAGAGAAAAGGCTGAAGCGGTTGGTTGAAAACTCGTTGTTTCGATCCAGCCCTTCACGCTTTCTGACACCAAAGACCGATGTTACCGGGAACTATCCAACACCTGAGCGGGTGGAAGCTTTTTGGACTGAGTTGTATGGAGATCAACCAAACGTGAACGCCAATACTCCAGCTCTGCATGACTTCAAAGCATTCTGTCAGGAACACCGTAGATAGAATGTTCATGAAGAGAGCCCTGCAGTCAGTGTGGACGAAGTTCGTTCAGCTCTAAATGGCAGCAAAAATCTGGCTGCCCCGGGACCAGATGGCATTAATGTCTTCTGGTGAAAGAAGTTCACTTCTACCCACCTTCACCTGGCCCGCATATTTACATCGTACATAAGAGCTGACGAACCGATTCCAGACTGGCTCGTGGAAGGGCGAACCGTACTGATACCAAAAAAAGGTGACTTGTCTGACCCAAAGAAATACAG
>CAJNRD030001121.1:7333-39833 GCA_905319865.3 Cotesia congregata
ATATATATATATATATATATATATATTTATTTATATGCGTGTACGTACATTTTGAGAATAAATTTCGAAGCAGTTAGTTTATTATTGTATAGCTCGTCGTTTGCTAACTATGTATACATAAAAGACTAAAAGTTTCAACTCTTAACATGTTTATACATATACACTCACATAAACACAACAGTTTATTCTTACTGTATAATTTTTTTTTCTTCAAATCTTATTCATTCTCAGTCGATAATTTTCTCAGCCATTTTGCCAAATCATGACGACCTTCAAGGTTAGCCAGTACACCGATAAACTACAGTTAAAAAAAAAAATAAATAAAAACGAGTAAATAAGTATACCTCCGAAGAATAAAAAAGAGTATAAAACGTAAAATATTTTAAGAGTAAATAATACCAAAGGAATTTTAAAACGAAATGTATAAATTCTTTACCCCAGGCTCCAACATACTATTGTCTCGAAAAATTTATTTTTATATAATTTTTTTTTTTTTTTTTTTTTTTATAATCTTATATTATTCAAATATGTTATTTACACGTCTAAAATAATTTTTGCAGTCGTTATGATTGGAATCTCTATGTGTTTCGCTTAAAATTATAGATGAGTTTGATATTTATTTGAATTAATTTATTAGTCATCGGACGATAAATATAATTCATTTTCTTATTTTCATCTCCTATTTAGTTATTTTATATATACTTTACAATAAAAATAACTCTCAAGTAATGATGAACACAATTTTATTTTAATTTACTTAATTTTTCTTACTATTGTCAATGAATCTTGTTTTACCAACTCAGTTAACCTGGGTCAGATATGAAACATTACATTACTTTTTATATATTGTAAAAACTCGCTAACAGCTCGTGTTTATCTTTATATTTATGTACATCATTTTTATATTACTCACATTTAATTCATAATGCTTATAACTTATGCTTACAACTATTTTACTCCATATTTGTTAATAATAATAATAATATTTCTACTCGACACAGAGTCCTTTGCTTCATCTGTTCTCATTAAAAACGGGTACGACTTTCGTTAGCCTCAATCTCTTGTATATTATTCGTACTCAAATTATTTTCTGATCGTTTATATTACACGCTACATTTCATTAATTTATTGATTAATGTATCCAATTATATTATTCATGATATTTTACTAATTAACCTCTAATGAATTAAATCAATTATGATTATTACGACAATTTGTAAAAGTTAGTTGACTGAGATTATATAGGCTTTAATGGTGGTATATATATATGTAATTATTCTCTTAATATATCTTAAATTTAAACCACGAAATTCTCTATATGATCAGTTTTGACCGATATTTGTTAGTTTCATTTTGGTATCAACATTACTAATAGCATATAATTGTATTATATATGTGTATATTTATAAGGAAGTTCGAGCGTAACTAATGAGTCAAAATAATGTTAAAATTTTTTTTTAACTTTAGTCTTTTTAATATTCACCAAAATTCTTTATTTTAATTTAAAATAATTTAAACAATTTAATAAAGTAAAGTAATAAAATGACTTTCGTATTTATTACTTGCCGTAATAAATAAACAGATTTGGCAATAGTGCGCTTGATTATACCTAATAACAGAGACGTGGATGAGTGTGTGAGTTAAACATTTCTCTCTCTGTAACTATACTTCTATCCTTTTCTTTTTTCTCAACTGCTGACGCGATGTTGTCAAATCCTTATTCGAATAAATAGCTGACGGTAAATGAGTTACAAACATAAAATTTGACTTTAAATATTTCGAAAATTATATCGGTAATGTATTATTATTAAATTGTTTTTATATTTTGCAATAATCCAAGTTTCTTGTGTATAGTTTTTTATATCCGTTAAAGTTGGGAGGTTAATATTGAAAAAAATAATTAAAGTCTCGACTAAAGTTTGTCCGCCATAAGAGCCCGTGTATAAGGAGATAAAATACGTGATTTTTAAAATTTAATATCTAAGTAACTAAACGGTGAATCTTTTTAAAATTTTGGGATTAGATAAATGACGTATTTATTTATACGTATACTTAATTCCAAAGCTCAAAGTTGGAAATTATTTTTTACATTAGATTCGCTCGAACTTCCTTAACGAAAGTTTCAGCTTCTGATCCATGAGCCAAGTCTTAAAAACTTGAATAAACATTTAGCGTGCGATGTAGTATATGTATATGGTATAATATTATATACTAATGGACCAGACTCTGGGACTCATGGACTCTTGAGAATGCCGTTGGTTCCGGTTCTGATTCATTGTCGTCTCTCATATATATATATATATATATATATATATATATATATATATATATATATATTCATAAGTCTACCGCTAAGGATTAGAGTCGCGTAGGTTGTATTACCCTCTCATCTTTTCACTTGTATGCTTTCGAGTTGATATTCAAGTACAAACCATGCACAGGTTTTACTCTCCTCTCTATTTTTTTTATTGCACGACTCATGATGCGACGAACCATCAGAGTAGAATGCTAAACAATTTAAATAGTAATTTTTGTATCATTGTTCACGAAAACACGACATTTTATTGTATACTATTGTCAAGAGAATTTAATGGCACCAATATATAATTATTATTAATTTTTATAGGACAAAATTTCAAATATGATTTTGTTTAATCTTTTATTATTATAAAAGTATTTTTTATGTATGATAAAATACTTGAGTTTCACAGTGTTAACATTTATTTGAAAAACTTGCCAGCTCATAAAATTTAATTGTCATTAATAATTTCTTTTTTTATAATAAGATTTAAATATTAAAATTTATTGAACAACATTTTCAAGCTGTAATTAATTAATTGTTATGTACATCATAAAATAACATGTAAGTTTTCTTTTTTATTTTGAAAAATTCATCGTTAGTGCAAAATGTCTACAATAGAAGTGGTGTTTTCATTAGAGTATATACAAAATATGTAAACAATTTAAATTAGGTAAATTAAGCAAAAAAAAACGTGCAGTAAATTATGATGTTATAATTTTCCCATCGTATAATATTATCCACGCACATAACACATATCATTATATTTTTTCACTGGTGAGATTCAATTGCGGATTATAGAGATAAATAGACATGATAATGAGAATAAGGAACAATGAATTACCAATGCACGCAATTGACTTATTATAAAAACGTTAATATACATATATTATTATACTCTGCTTTAATTTTCAATGGAATCCATTGAGGTATATAGTTTATGTATTATAAAGAATGAAGATAAATGGACAATAATTATAACATTATTTTTAAAAATATTATCTCTAATGAAAAATTATAATCTTAGCTGGTAATTTAAATCCATCATCATTTTAATAATCCAAATTTTTGTTTGTTTAATTTTTTTTTTTTTATCATCTTTATTATATACCATAATGGACTGTTATTTTTTTATCCGTACAAATTATATTCTATATACTTATACGTATTAATATAAGCGTAAACATTGTACATAATGTTATTCGTGAGCTGCACCTGTGTTAAATATATATATATATATATATATATATATATATATATAACTATATAATTTTATTGTATTCAAAGTATACAAAGTGTTTGGTATTGTAGCTTTTGGCATAAGTCGAGTAAAGGGGAGAAGGCGGGGAATAGGGAAGTAGGGGAGTAGAGATGAAGAGACCGGAAGAAGGCTCAGGCAGGATGTTTCACTGGATGTATATTGTCTAAATGCGTACAGTACCACGGTTTACACCGGAACTGTGGGAAAACTTGTTACCAGTTACCTGTTATATTACTTTTCTAGCTTTGTTAGCTCTGCTGCTATACGCTGTAAGGTGTAATACGCTTGTCGTATCGGTACACTGTACGTTTATCTGCTAATTAACTAGTATATCATCTAGTCTAACGTATTAAGTCTTATCAAGTCATCTACCAACATTCTTTTGGATTATCATTATCATCATATATATTGTGAAAAAAACACGGGGGCATGAATAATTTATTTATTTTTCAAATTATAAATACAAATGTAAATATAATTAATGATATAGAAACGCTCATATATTGTATGTTTATAAGGTGAGAGAAGAATATCTTTAAGGATATTATTGTCTCGCCTGCAATGCAAAAATTAACTAAAGATTACGTGTGTATATGCTATTTAAACTTTAATTAATTAGCACATTCATGTCCGTAGCTGTTTTTAAATGATCTTCATAATACCTCGAGATTTCAAAACACAACCCCCATACCCTATACCTCATCATAAGTTATTGCTATTATTAATTAATGCATTAAGATTATTTTTTCTCATACTTAAGGAGATCCTAGTATAGTTGTTATTAATTTAAAAACTAAAAAAATTATAAAAATGTTCAAGTACACATCATATGTACAGGAAGCAGATTTATGATTTTTAAAGATAATTATAATTATATTTTTTAACAAACAACCCATCATATAACATCCGTCATTTGCGATAAAAATTAAAAAAACATAAAAAATTTTTTAACATGTTGATTGGCATGACACATACACATGACACACTACATACACTCACTCAGCAAGATACTACTAGTTTCTATATCTCTAGTTACGCATAATATCAGGAAGTATCTAATTTTCTTATGAAACGTCCTCTCAACGTAATGATATATATATATATATATATATATATATATATATATATATATATATATAATGTGAGTATATGTATATACGTTGCCTCCTCTTGTTTTGCTTATGTTATGGTGTTGTTATTACTGTTATTGATCTTTTTAATTTTTTTTCTTGACATGATTCTTGTTGTTGTTGTTCTTATTTCTTTTTTTTTTACTCATTGACTCTATTTACTTTTATTTTTACAACTAATGGTTTTTAGTACTGACTGGATGTACCGCAATTACAATTTTCTAAATAATTAGTGGTATATTAGTCTTCATAAAGATCTATTCAAATAGGTTTTTAGATTTCAATTTTTTTGCCGGTATTATCCATATTCTAATAAAATTGTAATTTTTTATTATATATACACGTGTGTTCTACTGTCGAGTGAAAATTTTTTGTGAAATCATAAAAAAATGCGAGCATGCTGTTTTATGTAATATATTTTATCTTATGATACGGTTTAAAAATTTTGATGACATCCTGATACCATAATTATTTTTTTTTCTTTATCTTTTTTTCCATTCCTGATACATGTGTAATACATATAATGATGTCGCGTACGGCACACCGGCACCAATATCAGTATACATTAAGTAGTAGTGTGACTTGCTTATTCCTCATCTTCATTTCTTTTTCTATTTCTCTCTTTCTCTTTATAATACTCGGTGACTGGACCGCTAGGTCGATCAGGAAGGTCGAGGTGACTAAGGTGAATGAGGTGGTTAAGATGGCTGAGGAGATGACCGAGATTGTATTACCTCTAGATTTGTCTGTAAGGTTTGCTGATCACACACATACGTACGCCCGTCCACGCACATTTTTTATTGTCTACTATTATTTGGATATTTTATCCTAGCAATATTTTCTCATATGGCAAAAATTTCTCATCACGGTATCGAGCGTGTATGAGTTGGTCTAATGTCGAATAAACACACACAAAAACCATGATAAAAAGGCCATTTTATTGTTGGAGATATATAAGTATTTTCGTAAATGATGATTAATTTTCATTGGATTAATTTATGTTGTGATAAATTTTGGTTTGAGAAATTATTGTACTTGAGATATTTTTGTATGAGAAATTTTAGCTAAGAAATTTTGACATGGGTAATTTTTGCGGATTAATAAAAGCGTGTAGTGGAGCCAAATAAAATGTATGTAGGTCTATCTTGAAACCCGGAAACGCCCTGGAACCCTGGAATTTATATTGCATACTTTCACAAGATACTATAACTACTAAAACAACTAGCCCATACTTAATATAAACTGCACTGTTCTCGAAGTAGTTTATAATATTCATACTACTATATTTTACTAGTATAAAACAGTAAAAAATAGTAGAGAACATAACAAGATATAGGATAGAATAATAGGAGGAAATGTAATGTGTATGTAATTGGACATATATACGCGCAAACAGTTAATGAATTTTTCTGGTATTACCGATTGTCGATTTTTTTTTTTTTTAATTTTTGATTTCTATCGTTGATTAAAAATGATATATAAGTAATTTCCAAAATGTATTGATTTTAAATAAATGATTGTTGTTATTGTACGCTAGTAAGATATCTGATTAACTAGTAGATAACAAAAACTAACTTATTGATGATTTAGAGTAGTCATTTTTCCATATTTGATTACTGATTAGTAATTATGGTTCAAATTACATAGATTGTTATTGTTGTTATAATAATAATAATAATAATAATAATAATAATTAGCATTTACTATCAGTAAAATAAGTAAATGGGTTTATAAACTTTTAAACTTTAGGATAAAACAATGACGCTCGATTTGATAGTTAACAGAATAGTTATTATATCCTGGAAATGTTAAGTGTTAAGCGATGGGATGTTGGATTATTAGGTTTTGTCGTAACTTTATAGAGTTAAGCGTTGATATTAGAGAGAATGGGATTTCTTAGAGCTGAAATACAATCGTCCCATTAGCCAACGATTCCACTTATGTTAAGACTCTTATTTCTCCTTTATATTTACTTACGTATTTTCTTCTTTTCAATTTTTCTTCAATCTGCTGCTCTCATAGCTTTATAATAGCACATATATTTGTATATAAACACACCATATGCAAGTAATATAATCTCTGCGAACCAGACCAAGTAATATATAATAGAGGCGGAATATAATTAAATATCTGCTAGTGATAACATTTTATCTACCGCCTCCTACCATATGTTTATCATCTATATGTAATATGAATAATAACTTTGATTTTTAAATGACAAAAACATTTTTCTTTTATTAAATTATTATTTTTAAATCCTTTTAAATTCTTCAAATTACCTAAAAAGTAATGACTGCAAGAAAAAAAAAAATAATTACATTTCAGATATTCGCAATGTAGTGTAACTTTTTTATCATTTATATACTTACTTTTATTACCAAATAATACTGATGATCAAATGACTGATGAGATGAAAATAACTGAAATAATGTGTAGGATAATATTAGCCGTCAAATAGTTTTATTATTTATAAATAATAACTACTAATTATTTATTTATTTATATGTACCTCTTATACCGCGGTACGGTAAAAATTTTAAATTACAATGTATGTAGTGTAATGTGAAATGCCTGACACATGTACATCTATACAGTCAGAGCCACAATCACCGCACCTTACTATGTCGTGAATCGTAGTATAGTAATGCGAATTTAACACGCGGCCTCTAGATAATCCAAACTGCTATATAATACTATTATCTATTATATATATAGTAAACTTGTTGCTCCATCTTAAATCCACTTATATTCATCCGCATTCCATGTTATTTGTTTATTTTATTTATTCATTTATTTATTTAAGCCATTCCAATCATTTTATACAATATATCAAAAATCAAAAATTAAAAGAAAAGCTTTAACCCTTTTTTCTATATGTTTCCGTTGCTAATTTTTATGTGGAAAAAAAGAAATAAAATAAAATAACGCAAGTAATGAGAAGATTATAAAAGCGATTACACGTATCGTGTAGTAATTTTAAGGGAAAGAAAAAAAAATTCTAGACAAGTTGCGTTAAGATGAAACTGACGTCTTGTTGGACAGTTAATAAAACCCGCGTAGAATGAACACGATGAAGAAGCATCAGCGGGCGGTCACCTCACCGTTGGAATGCGTGGTCACCACCATCTAGTTTTATTATATATTCTTACTCTTTTGTCGTCATCATCACCATCACCATCACCACCATTCATTATCGTCATTATTTAAACTTTATCATTGTCTTATTTTTAAGTTTAAATTTTAATTTTAAAACTTGTAAGCAATATAATATCCTTTAAAATAGTAAAACTAATTCTTTTGTTATAGTTTTAAAATGTATCATAAACTTTAATAACCTTGCACTGATTAACATTATTTTTAGTATATAAATTCTTTTCATTAGTTGTTTTTTGTTTTAAATTTTTAATTACATGCTCGCATTTTTATAATAATTAAAATGTTGTAAAATTCGATTTTTTCAAAGAATTCCTTTTCAGGTTACTTTTAAAAATTCTCATGGTATATATATATATATATATATATATATATAGAGAGAGAGAGAGAGAGAATTAATAATAGTAATTTTTATTAATGGTATATATATATATATATATATATATATATAGAGAGAGAGAGAGAGAATTAATAATAGTAATTTTTATTTATATACGTTCTTGAGATTCGTGTTAAAAAAATTTCCGCATGCGAATACATAAGTTGCATTGTGAATGGTCTCGCAAGGTTAGTCATGCGTATACGTTGTCCTCTAAATATGTACTATTTTATTGTTGTTATTATTATTTTTATTAACACCATATTATTTCATAGTGCTTAGCATAAATCTGTCGAGTTTTTTTTTTTTTTTTTTTTTTATTAATAAAAATTGATACCACTTAAAATAAAATTATTTCTTATATAGTTAACTTTTATATCTTCGAACGTAATAATATTGATGATTAATTGTACAATTAACTTAGTTTCATCAGACAGAAAATAAAAATTGAAAAATTTCACGTGTTTAAAAAAACAGCCTTTCAAACAGTTAGCCTACACAGAGGTTCATTACGTTTAACGCATATAAATACCGTAATAAACTCATTAGGATATATTATATATACATACAATTTACAATAAGAGTACTGTATATAATATGTTACATGAGTATAGCATAGTTGCTGAGTACACGTTCAATGTATTTTTTCTTCATAATAATACTTTTTTTCTCTCGTAAGAAAGGTCAGTTTGAAACAGTATATAACAGAATAACAATCTTAAACTTTAGAATATCACTATTTTAAATTATCATTGACATTATTATTTTTTTTTTTTTCGTAATTTAACAATTAATAATATATAATCAAATAAAAATTTTTGGTATATATAATACATGATAACTTTGTTTAAGTATTAATAATAAGTTTATCGATACTAATCAAATATTAATGTATACTTGTATAAATACATAAATAAATTTTGTCTAGCGAATCTACTAAATCTAGTGAAAGACTATAATTAAATAGAAGATAAAAATATAAGAAACTAAAATAACTAAAGATGAGTCACACTATAGGTTAGTATAAGCTAGTATAGGCATTTAGTAAGTAAAGGATATTCTGACCATTTCAGGCATTCCGGGTCATAGTTCTTAGGAATCAAACAAGATTGACGACTTTTCCGAAACACATACCATGTATATATACATATACATATCTCAACGTACGAAACTCATAACTACTCTAACTTGTCACTTAATTAAATACCAGTAGCAGCACCAGTTGTCAAATATTTCATTTATTTTATTGTGTTAATAAATAAAAATTTCAACCATTATAAATATATAGATATCTAAGGTCATTGACTGGGCATCTATGCAACATTTTGTTTTTTTTTATTATGTCTAGTTATAATCGAAAGAATACCAATAATACCGTACATTTAGTACTGGAAGAAGGAATTTAGTTTTTATGAAAAAAAAAAAAAAAAAAAAAAAAAAAAACACATAGGATACATATAATTATAATATTCTATATTCTTTATTTAAAAAAAAAAAAAAAATAATTATGTTATTGAATTAAATATAAAAAGTTTTGAATATATATTTAATTTTTTTTACACTCTCCTTATATATCTTTATAAAATCAAAAAAAAACTTAATTAATTATGTGAATTAGCTTGTTTATTACTGATATATAAATAATATACTAATTAATTAATATCTGCATTGTATTGGTAGTCTTAATGGTAGTTAGGTCCTGCTGATGATGGTTAATTCTATTAGTAGACTACTCAACTGTTTCCCCTTTTTATCAAGGACATCCACTCGTATCGGAATCTTTTTATATTATTTTAGGTTTTTTTAGCTTTATCTGAATCTTTAAATATATCCCTCCACCTTTGAAAGTGAATTCTTGAAATTAAATAAAAGAAAAACTGGGTATTATATGAGATAAAAACATGACAAAAATTTAACTTATAACTTATAACCTACGCTTAGAAAATTTAAATAGTTATTGTTTTTTTTTTTTTAATCACAAGCTTGTTTATTTTTTTTATGAAAGATAAGTATTTTATGCGAAAAAGTTTAATATGGTCATCGCTATCTTCGTATTTAAACATAATACATGCAGGCATAATGTAGTGTGTATATGGTATAGTATGTTAGTGTGTTGAATGTTTACTCATTCCCCAAATACCGAACACCAAATACCAAATATAATAAAACTTAATTTGCAATCCTATTATTCCTGTCAACGAGATGGTTTAGCCATGCAATCATCAGCAAATTCTAATGTAAAAAAAAAAAAAAAAAAAAAAAAAAACATAAAAATGAATAATAAAAAAGGAAAAAGAAAACAACTGATTTATCATCTCATAGTTTTTATTATTTTTTTTTATTTTTTCATTTACTTCAGCCTTCCTCCCAATCCATTATAATTTTTTACTCACTTCATAGCTGCTTAGTTGTTTGGTTCCTCGAGTGTTGAGTGTTAGGTGTAGCTTGCAATACATTTAACAATGAATCACAGTCAAGATTATTATTCTTTTCACAGGATATCCAGCTATAATCTATTATTGTTATCATTTCTTTAATTATTATTTGTAAAAATTAAACAGCTATTTATACTATTTTGTCTTTTCGTGAGAAACTAATTTTTTTTTGTAAAGATTAAGTAGCTTTGTTTATTTATTTATTTTTTTTATGAAAGAGTGTATAAATGTCGGCTATAAAATGGTGAATGGGTAATGATGATATGATGAATAATTAGTAAGTTACAGATATTTTTTACGTAAATATACTATAATTTAAAAATATATTATATATTATATAAGAAAAAAGTGATAACAATTTTTGAGTTTTCATTTTGTTTATGATTACATTACTTGAATTAAAAAAAATAATATTAAAATAAAAAGATACATTGAATACCTTTCATTATTGCGGCATCTTACCAACTGTTATAAATTTATATACATATTACAATCACAGAGGTCTATCCTATCCGATCAAGTGTTTCACATACTCATGTACCTGTCCGCGTGTATTACACCATGCATCCAAAGATCATGACGAGCGTTATCTATCTATTTATCTGTATATCTATCTATGTACATATAACTGAGAGACTGAGGGCTTGTATAGTTGTGATACTACTACTCACTTGTTAATATAATAAGTTATTTACCTGTTAACAAACTAAATGGTAACTTGACTGTATATATGTATAGTATATGAACCAGTACTGCATATTTTGTAATGTAAGAGACAGGTGCGTATACTGCGTATATATATAGTGTACTGGTAATATTTCGTCAACCGCTATGAACCTCCATGATTGCAAGACTGCGTAGAGACTGCAACAGTAATTTATCCTTCTATTTTATTTCTACTTATATACAACAAACAGCAACAATTATAAGTTTATCATACAATTCATAAAGCTTTTTATTCTTTTACGAGTTTTATTTTTTGTCTAAACCAATACAGTTCTATAATAATCATCGATTACAATTTTTAAAATCACTGTACTTGATTTTATATAGTAATAATTTGATTTGATCGTATAACACAAAATAAGAGAAAGAAAAATAAATACTTTCAAGTGAATCCAAACTGGTATTTTATTTTCATTTATATTTAATATATAATCTATTCAGTTAAAAAACTTTCTATTTGAATTCCTAGTAATCTACTTGACATTTTATTGTCGTGGGAATTTAAACTTGAACTTATCAAAAGTATTATGATTTCTTTTATTTATTTTATTTTATTAATTGATCGTATATATGTATATGTTGTTCTATTGAATTAAATAATTGTATACAACTGTCATTATATATTATTTGTGATTCGTGCTATGAAAGACAATTTAATTTCCGATTAATCGAATATGCGTACATGATGTATGATATATAAAATACATGGATGTATGTAGATGGTGAAAGTGTGCAAACACCCAGCAGCTATTAATGCTCGACCCCCTACATATATACAAAAGCGGTGTTGTATAAAACCGTGCGACAATAATGATGATGGAAACGGGAGAAAAAAAGAAAAAAAAATTGGAAAACGTTGGTATAAATATATGTACATAAATACTACAAGTATACAAGGATAAAAGTGAAAGATAGCCATAGGGCAGGTTGTATATTTACAAGTACATATAATAATGTTCGCATCTTCATGACACGGTTTAAATTAATAACAAATTATATATGCACAATGATCAGAATTTAAAAAAAAATAAATAAGAAATGCCTTGAGGGATTGTTGCTTAATAAAGAGAAAATATTAATATGTTTATTGCTTTGTTCATATATATATATATATATATATAATATAATAAGAATATAAAGAGTAAGCAGGTGGTCTTGCTCTTGGTCTTGTATTGGGTGTTGTGCTCTTACCATCTTATGCTCTTACGGGGGTCAGATGCTCTGAGCTTGGGGGCATTCTCTTCAGTATAAATCCATACACAGACGGATCTCTCGCTGTGTCCGCTCGTCCGCTGCCCGGATTATTGTCTTCATATACGTTTCATTCACATGACATTTCACTTTTTCCATTGGTTTGCTCCATTATACATTACAGCAAAAGGCTCACATTACAACGCGGCGTGTGGTAGTGGCCACCTCTTATATATTCAATAATACATATAGACATAAATATATTTTGCTAAAGGAAATTCAAATCTTCTTTTCATACTTTCGTCTACATTTATATCTATATTTTATATATTTATATATATATATATATATATATATATATATATGTTGGTATTAATAAAAGTAAAAGTAAATTACGAATAAAAATAAAAACTAATCTACTAAGTGTAATTAATTAATTAAATAAGGATGATCTATTCCCGTTTTATACCACTGTTTCACAAATTAAAATATCTAGCATTATTTAAAATGAATTTTTTTTTTAAGATATTTATAACGATAATTATTAAAATTATTGTACTCAATAATTGTAATTTTATTTTCAGGTTCAAAGGCTCGCTGAATATGAACGATACTTAGGTCAAGACGCACGTACACTAATAGAAACCAACAGCACCAACAATAAAAGTAAAAATAAAAACAACAACAATATAAGCAGTGGAGTAGTTTTTCAACGTGCTCAGCTTGAAGGTGACCTTCATCGTATCCAGGAACTATTTCCGGGCGACAACCTGCGTCTACATGAGCGAGATGTTCTCACCACCGTAAGTCGCTAAATAATTTAATTCTACCTATTATTTTATTTTATAAAAAAAGAGAAAAAAAAAATTTTTGAAAAAGAAACAAAATACATAAAAAATATACTAGTCGGAGAGTAAAATGAAAAAATTAACTCTAATTGCCGTTCACGTAATCTTCTGTATAGTATGGATTATTTGTCGTGGCAAAGTTAAAGTTTCTAATCGTTTCCAAGAATAAATCTCATGTTTGTGCGATTGCCACGTGTACATTTTATCCTATTTTCTTTTTCTTCTTCTTATTCTTCTCCATCTTGCATTAAAAGTCTAAACCCTTTTATTTCCTATAAATACATTGTGTTTTTAAAATTTAAATAAACATAATACTAATATTAATTTTTTATTAAATGTACATATATACCTACTACGTTTATAAATAATATATGAATAACCGTTAATTTGTTAATTTAATACTTAATAATTAAATAGTTGAGATTATTAACTCCGCTTTACAATAATTATGTAATAAAATATTGTGTTATATATAAATATATATATATATATATATATTTAACAGAAAATGAAAAGCTTGATACGTAAGAGAAATGGAGGAAATCCTGGACGACTTACTCGGGCATTATCGCAAAAAAATCTTCAAAATATATGCAGCTCGCCAGCGCCAAATCCAACGACAAAGTCACCACCCCGTAAATTTTTTTTGGAAACACCGGTACAATTTACCACGGGTATGCAATCTCAAGATCGACATCTTTTTCTTTTCTCGGATCTTCTGTTAATTGCCAAGGCTCGAAGCGGTGGAAATTTTAAACTAAAACAAACGGTTAAAATGAGCGAACTTTGGCTTACCAAAGAACATATTGAAGATGTTTCCGAGTCAAACAAGTCTCAGGAAACTAGCTTTGTTCTTGGATGGCCTACTACCAATGTTGTTGCAACATTTATGTATGTATTTGTAAAAAATAATTAATAAAATATATGTTATAATAATATTTATTAAAAAAATTTAAAATAGGACCGCAGCAGCAAGAGACTTGTGGTGGGGTCGTTTGACAGAGCTGGTGCGTGAAGAAAACCTCAATGAGCCACCAGATACAAATATTCAAGTGGTGTATCATGACAATGACACTAACACGGAATACGTAAGTACAAATATTTACTCTTTTTTATCTTATTGTTATTATTTAATGATGATGAAAATAATAATAATAATAATAATAAACGTTTATATTTTGTTTTTCAGTGTAAAACAATAATGGTAAGCTCAGAAATGACAGCAGGAACGTGTGTTAATTTGGCAACCCGGCTATTGGATCTTCAAGGTAATTTTCAGCTGTGGGCAAGAACGTCTATTGATGAAGCCCCTTATCCGCTAATTGGCCATGAGAGGCCTTTTGCAATAAAGCTCTCTAATTTGAGGCACACCCTTTCTACAGAGGAAGGTTTTGATCTTGAGCACTGCAACAAAAGCGGTCATGATACCTGTCACTTTATTTTACGGCCTATTCTAAAATCACCAATTAAAAAAAATAACAAATCAAAAATTACAGGAATCTTAAGACGATCCCTCTCGTTAAATCCTAATATTTTTGGAGTTAATTTATCAAGATTAGACGATAATGGTTTACCAAAACCAGTTCTGGTCATGTTACAACAGTTATTTTCCAAGGGTCCTTTTACTCAGGGAATATTTCGTAAGTCTGCAAACGTGAGAATTGTTAGAGAGCTAAGAGACCAAATAGAATCAACTGGTGATACAAATTGCCTTGAAGATGCACCAATAATAGCCGTTGCTTCGTTATTAAAAGATTTTTTACGATCACTGCCTGATCCATTACTAACTTTTCATTTATTTCCACTGTGGATGGCCAGTTTGGAATCGAAAAATTCTGTACAGACTATTAAAAGGTACAATAATAACAATTATTATTATTATTATTATCATCATCATTTTAATTTATATAATTTTTATGTTTTAGTATTATTGATCGACTACCAAAAGAAAACTATACTCTTTTATCTCATTTGGTATGCGTACTTCATCATATAGCCCGACGATCAAAACACAATTTAATGTGTGCAAGTAATTTAGGTGTATGCTGCGGGCCAAGTCTTCTTTGGTCATCAAATCCAACAGTTAATCAAAGTCGTGCCATTCCAACACTAACTGAGATGCTGATTCGTCACTGTGAAATATTATTTGGAGACGGTGTCACTCTGTTATTTGGTGAGGAACGAAGTGACAGTGGAGCTGAAGAAAGCACTGATAGTTTACACTGTGAGTAATGAAAAAACTAAAATAAATAATTAAAATAATTAATTATTAACTTGTTGTAGCAGGTGGACTTTCGTTGGATAGCTTGGATCTAACAGAACCACCAAGAAAAGATCATATGTCATTATCACGTGACTCGGGTCTTACGCTATCAGATTGTCAGCTCTTTATACCAGAATCACCAGTTGGCTCTGAAGATTCAGTAGTAAATGTCTCTAATTCGAGTTTTGAAAAATCATCATCATCATCATCATCAACATCCACTGACAAAGATAAATTTCAAATCAATAAATCTAGTTATATTCGTATTTACACCGGATGGGAGAATCGACTCAACAGTTATACTACAAATATAACAACAACAACCTCCTCTAATAATAATATTGTATCTGCTGCTGCTGCTGCTGCTGCTGCTGCTGCTGCTACTACTCATAATCAAACTTTTTGCGATGAAAAATTAAATTATCCAAATCCAAATTTTCAACGACAAGACTGGTTACGTGCCCAACTTAAACGTAATTCCAGAACAAAACTGGAAGACGATCAACGAAAGGAACGTTTTGATGACAAAGATATATTTACAAGAGATTATTTACGTCAAACATCGATAAAAGAAAACGTTGATAATTGTAAAGATATCTCAGTATTTAGAGCGCAACAACATAATGTTAACTCGTGTCTTGACAGCAATACTCCCAATTTTAATCATGATTCTTCAGAGAAAAATTCTAATGGTGATTCGACAATAATATTATCAGAGCAACGCAGTCAAAGTTATAATTTTAAGAAAGAAAGATTTGATTTTAAAAAATTAAAAGGTGATTATGAAAAATTACCGACAATGTCTTCCCAAAATAGTAGCTATCATTCAAATGCGGATTTATATGAATATAAAAAAGTATTGACTAAACACGACATTAGACTAGAAAATAATAATAGTAATAGTAATAATATTTATGGTAATCGTGAGACAATAACTGAAATTTACAGTTCACGAGAAATCAAAGACATGTATAAATTAAAACAATCTGAAACAATAAATAATTTTTGTGGTGATCATCCTGCTGCTACCGTCACTGCTGTTGTCGATGATAATAATGATGAGGATGAGGATGACGACGATAATGATGATGATGATGATGATGATGATGATGATGATGATGATGATGATGATGATGATGATGATGATGATGATGGTGATGGTGATGATGATGATAATGATAATGATAACGATGATGATGATGATAACAACGATACTCGTACTTGGCCTGATACTCCACCACCACTTCCACCTCGACTTCGACATTTACCTCCAGTACACATGAGTCTTGAGGATCGACATAAAGTTGCTGGTAGATCACGTTCATTACCACCTCCACCTCCTTATCGCCCTCCACCTCAACCGCGTGCACCTATAACCACTAGACATCTCGGTTATCCTCGATCAATTATCGACGACGAAAGTTATGTATAAATAATATAAAAACCTTATATACCTTGTTCTTTATTCATTTTTTCTTTAAAAAAAACTATCCAAACAATTTGGTTATTTTCTTTTTTTTTATTAATATTTTTTCAGTTATTATACAATATAAGTACTGAATATAAATAATTTTAAATTGATAAATAATTATCTCCAAATAACGTTAAGGTAGTAAATAGAATATAAATCTATTTACGAGATACTTATGATAAACAAATAAGTAAAGTATAAATAAGAAGCTCAAAAGTACTCGTTATAAATGAGTCTTGTAACTGAACCTAGTCCGAATTAGCCCCAATGGTCATAGTGGACAAAATAAATTTAATATGTATGACAATAATAATTATTATTTTATATTATATTATATTATATACATTCATGAGTATATGTATATTAAATTAAATAATGTGACGTCACAGCTAATTGACGATTATGTTTTTTATTATTTAATGATTCAAGGTGCTTCCACAGGCTTAATAAAATAACTTACTATTATTAACTATACAACTTAAAATATATTTTATTATGATTATAAACTGATATTATTGTTATTAATATAAGAATATATAACATATACAGTATGATGAATAAGCACCAATTTTGATTCGAGATTATCAAATTATTCTATGACAATAACAATAAAAAAAATAAAAAAATAAAAAAATACTTTACTCTATAGTAGTACTCTAGTACTTAAAAAATTTATCTTTATTACTTAAAAATTGAATTTTTTTATTATTTTTGTATGATATGAATAAATACTTATGTTACATGACATTTACATTAAAATTCAATTTTTTTTATCAATTAAAATTATTTCTACTACTCTACAATTCATTTTAGAATTAGGTATATAATCATAATAACAACCATAATATTTTTTAATGATTATATGAATAAAAAGAAATTGGGGTATAAAACAAAATTATAATAACAAAATGTATTATTTTTAATTTGTTTTTTTGTAAATATTATTATCATTATTATTATTATTATTATTATTAGTATTTTTCTTAATAATAATACAATAAACTTACGAATAAAAATTAAATAACTGTTTTTCGCCTTTTATTCAACATTATACAATATACCATGGTAATGCATACTTATTGTTTTAAAAATTTATAAAAAACTTGACATTGGTTATGGTTATGAATAAAAACAACTAACCATAGATTATTTTTTGTGACAGATTATAAAATTTATATTAAAAATGTCAAATGCTGATGAAGATTATATAAATTTACAATTAGATCGTCCACTTTTGGACAAAATACGTGTACGTATAATTTAAAATAATAAATAATAGTTTTTAATAATTTATAATATATAATTACAGACCGATGAACAAATCAGGAGACATACATTAGATAAATGTTTTGACAAAATACCAATTGATCGAGCGTTGCACATTTTATTGTAAGTTGATTTAAAAATAGTTAGTTATTGTTAATTATCATTGATCATCTATTTATTTTAAAAGTAAAAATATTTTAAGTATTTTTATATTCAATTCTATTAGTATTATTATTAATTTAATTATGGTAAAACAAACAATACGCCCGTGGATATTATTTATTTTTCTATTGTTATTTCAAGGTCTCAGTAACAATTTACGTAACTAAAATACTTAAAAAAATAGTTGGTCCATTAGTCATCACCTCACCGTCATCAGATATATATGACTCATTCCTTAGTTTTTTTTTTTTCTTTTTTCATTCCTTTCCTCTTCTTAACATAAATCCCTATACAGGTATGTCTATATATCTATACAGGTATATACAGGTAGTTTAAATTCAGCGCGCCTTTTTTTGCATAACCTTCTTCATATTCTTTTTATTGTTATTATTATTATCATCACAACAACAACAACAACAACATTGGGTCATGGGTAATGGCGCCTCGACACTTTCCGTAATGTAAAATATAGTTTTCGTGCTTGTTCGTGTAACCTTCGATTAAAATCGTAAACGCTCGTAGATTTTCGTTAACACTTATACAATTATCATTATTATTATTATTATCATTATTAAATGCAGAATGACCAGTAGTATAGCGCGTACCTTGTCAGACTGTTAAATATATAGTTGGTGTTAGTAGTAAAATCGAAGCAATTTTTATGTTTCTCTGTTTATATTTATAATTTACTTGTAATTATTGTTATCATTTTTCTAATATATTAATATTATTTATTGTTAATAATACCACACACTTTTAAATCGTTTCAATTTATTAGTATATAAATATCTCTAACCAACTGAAAAATCTTTATTTTTATTAATATTTATCTGAAAAAATGAAAAAAGTAATATAAAGACATTGGTTGAAATAAGTAAATATAATAGCTTTGTAGGGTTATATACTTATTGTAATTTATTTATATATATCTAAGTGTGCAATACGATGAATGAAAATAAAAATGTGGCAAGAGGGAGGCGAAGCTCCCTTTGATGAATTAATTGACTCGTAAGTTTAATTTTACGTTTATTATTGTTATTTAATTGATTATTTATTTTCTTTTATTGTTTTACTACTATGTATAACAAAACAAAAAAAAATATACATATAGAAGATTTTAATCTTAAAATTATTGTGCTTTAAAATTTTTTTTTCTTAACATTATTATTATTATTATTATTATCATTATTTTTCTTTTTCTTCTAGTACTTGAGTAAGAGATGCAATCGATGAAAGAAAAAGTCGCGTTTTACAACATGTTCTAACCCACCTAAAAATAACACACGTATCAACAATTTTTAGTGTCTCTTATCCTGTTTTTATTTTTTTTTTCTCTTTCTTCTTCTTTTCTTCATTTCTCTTTACTACTCATTTACTTTACTACATATTATTAGAGTTGTTATTTAAATCTTTACTAATTATAATTCCACTGAAAATTTTAAGCTAAAAAAAAAAAAAAAAAGTAATAAAATGAAATAATAATTTCTAATAAAATCCTTTGCTATTAAATTTTTTTTATCAAGACGAAAATTAACAGCTAATAAATTATAAAGGTAGTAATAAAATATAATAATCATATAGTTTAATTGACAACCGGAAATTTGGTACATATATAATAAAAGTAATACTATCAAATAATTGTATGATATATATTTTATTTGTTATTATTTAACATCCTGTTTATTTAACTAAAGATAAATCTTATTTTTTTAATTAAATTAAATTAAATTAATTAATAAAGATTAGAGTATATTATTTAAATAGGAAGGGCGATGAAATACAGAAATTGAGTGTGATACAAACGTTGCCAAGTTTGTTGGTTGGAGATCCGCAAACATGTATTCAAAGATTAATGCCCAAGATGCAGGAGAGCCTGCAAGAAGCATCAACAGAATTTCATGTTGCCGCATCCTCGACATTCAAAACTATATTAGAACAAAGACTTGTCAGTCATTCAACATTTACACAGACATTCCTACAAAGCATTTTAAATTCACTCGACAGCAAGGATCAAGGTAACTATTATTATCAATTATCATTATATTAATAGTTTATTTTATTATTATTAAATTTTATTTATTTATTTATTTATTTTTTTTTTTTTTTTTTTTTTTTCTAGTGGTAGCTGATGCTTGGTTGGAAACCTTGCTTGATGTTATTGAGTTACTACCCAGTGAAGTGATAAAGCGTGAGGTAACAATAGTTGAATTTATAAATCAAACACTTATTGTATAGTTGCTTAATTAATCAATATACTTGTTTATTACTGCTATTGTTTTTTTTTTTTTTTTAATTTTAGATATTACAAGTGGCAATAAGCAAAGGACAATTGTCTCAGCCAGTAAATTCACGTATTATTTGTTGTAAATTATTGGGAAAAATATGTACACGTTTTAATTCACAATTGTAAGTTGTTATTTTTTTAATAATAATAATAATAATAATTTTATTAATTATTAAAATTAAAATATTTTTTATAGAATAAGAAAACAAGTATTACCAACAGTTCATTCATTGTGTCAAGATGTCAATAGCGATGTTAGAGCATGTATATGTTTACAATTACGTTTTGTAGCAGAAGGATTGGGTCCAGAGTCTGTTAAATCGGCATTATTACCATCAATTGTCGAACTAGCTAGTGACGAAGAAAGTATTGTAAGACACGCTTCTGTACAGACAATAGTTTATCTACTACCTCATCTAAATGCAGACGTTATAAAAAGTACCATATCACCGCTGATTAAAAAATCATGCGACAATGCGCTCAAGTCAGACGTTACTGTCATGTGTACGATTGCTGAAGAGTTTGGAAAACTAGCAATTGGCTTAGAAAAATCATTATCCACCTCTGAAAAAACTTGGCTTATTCAATTTTTTAAACAATTATCACAAGTTGGAATTTTACCAAATAAAGATAAAAAACCATCAGGTTCTACTTTTAATAGTAATAATACTAATTCTAATAGTAGTAATCCTGGTAATAAACAACAAGAATTTTCAATAATTAATATCAGTAGCAGTAATCCAACAATTATAGAGCATTATGTCGAGTGTCGAAGACTCTGTGCTTTTAATATTCCTGCAATGTTTATATTTGCCGCTTCAACAATTGAAGATGTTGACAGTTTAATATCTACATTTTCAGAACTATCAGCAGATCCATTTTACTTGGTTAGACGGACTATCGCTTGTGGAATACATGAGGTAAGTTGACTATTATTATTATTATTATTATTATTATTATTATTATTTATTTATTTTATTTTATTAAATTTAATAGGTCGCTAAAATTCTTGGACCAAAAAATTATTTAATAAGAGGTGAATTGATAAAATTATTAAAGGATGATAATGAACAAGTGTTGCAAGGCTTAATACCACAATTATCAAAGACACTTGAACTTTTAATCCAAAGTCAATCAGTTGGAATAGAACAATTGGTAATATATTTAAAACATAATGTAAGACTAATTTGTTTATTTAAATTTAAATTATTAATTTTTTTTTTTTTTTTTTAGGAGTCATCGGTTGTTGATATGGGAAAAGCGTTATTAAAATGTGAAAATGAAATTTTTAACACTAATAATTGGAGATTGTCTAAATTAATGTTGGAACAATTAGAAATATTACCAAAATGTTTTCCAAGTGATTATATTTATACATATTTTGTGCCTGTTGCTTTAAATCGTGCATTGAATACGGTAAAATAATAACCATTAAAATAAATTATTATTCAATATTAAGTGAATAATTATTATTATTATTATTATTATTATTATTATCATTATAAATTTACAGAGACCTATGCCAGTAAAATTAGCTGCGGGACGAACATTTTTGGTATTTATACGATATAATTTAAAACCAGTCGAAAGAAGTGAATTGAGAAATAAATTGTACAGTGAATTTGCACGTAATAAAAGCTGCTACATAAGAATGTTATTTATACGAATGATGATTGAAGCAATGACACTGTATTCGTCAATGTATTTTAAAGAACATTTTTATATGGTAGTATTGAGTTTATCTGAGGATCCAATAGCAAATATTAGATTAAAATTAGTAAGTTTATTACCGACATTAAAATCCTACATACGACTACCTTCTGATAAAAAACTTTTATCGTCATTTGAGTCAAGTGTACGTAATTTAATGAATAATGAAAAAGATCGTGATGTTATTTCTGCATTGACAACTGTAATACGTAAGCTAGATGAAATAGATGTACGCCACGAAGGTCAATCTGTAAGTATTTTTTTGTTAATTAATTAATATTTATTATTATTATTATTATATTTATTTCAGTCATCTGTTAAATTAAATAAGCAAGACAATGATGATTTTAAAAAATATGAAGAGGAAAAACAAATAATGGCAACTGTATCGGGTAAATTGTCAACTGGACAACAAGTAACATTAATAAAAAAATCACCAATTGCAGTAACTGGCCGAGTCAATTCCAATGACGGTGCATCATCTGTACGTAATACCAAACAGTCAGGAATATCAAGTGATAATTTAACTAAATCAACGTAAGTTTAGTTAGTTTGTTGTTATTATTATTATTATTATTATTATTATCATCATTTTAACTATAATTAGTATTAATTTTATAATAATAAATTACAGTATATCGTCACAAAAAGTTAAACAGACAGGTTCAATGCCACTAACGGATTCAACGACATTCAAATCGAGACGTGAGTTGTTACTTTTCCGGTCTACTTGATTATACTACTTATAATGAATTCAAATAACTTTAATTAACTGTTATTAATTATTTGTATTTATTTTACAGAAACAACACCAACAACAACAACAACAACAAGAAGTTTTGATTTAGCGAAAGCTAGGTGAGTTATATACTGTTATTATTATTATTAATTATTGATTGATTGATGATTGGTCTTAAATTCTAATCTTTTAAAATAGATTTAGAAATGATAGTGATTTTATATTGGTATTATTATGAGTGGTGTGTATGCTTTTAGTACGTCTAGTGACGATTTAACATCAAGCTGGGCTCGTTTAACTTCAAACAGCATGTTACTAACCCATCTTTGGGAAAAAATAGACCACCGTGGGTCTTCAAAACTTTCCTCACTATCCGCACCATCATCGTCGTCGTCGTCGTCGTCGTCGTCGTCGTCGATGACATCTAATCAGAGTAACTTTTTGGGAATAGCTACTAACAATTCTGAAGAAACTGATATATCCTCAAATTATTATCATCACCCGCCGTGTAATTGTTACAAAAGTTCTATTTATCCAAGTTCATCATTATTATCAAGTTCTGGTAATATTGAAATGGATTATAAATCGACAGAAGCTAGTACGTGCTCTTGTCGTGAATCATTGTCATCAAAATTAAATTCAACCCATCTATATCATAATCACCATCATCACCTCTATAATCATCACCATAATCACCATAATCACCATCATCATCATCATCATCATCATCATCATAATCATAATCATAATCATAATTATCATCATAATCAATCTAAATCAAATTATTTAGATACTAATTACTCGTCACTAACAACTCCGCTGGTACTAACTCGTAATAAAGATGATAGGCATGGAATTAATCAGTATAATAATCCTTATAAATATTTAAATAATTATTTAATGCCACGTGAAAGTACGCAGAGCTATAATAATGATGATAATAATAAACTGATGCCTAATTTTGCTGCTCTTCGGGCTGTTAATAATGCTGCACAGCATAATTCATGTTGGGGTTTTAGTTCAATGCCAGAGATACCAGTAACTCTTTTGGAGGATGAATTTTTGGTCGACACCGGAATGAGAATTCCAGCTCAATTGTCATCGTTGTCTCAAAGTACATCAAAAATACCAAATCTTCAGGATATTATTTATCGTAATACACGTATTGATAATTACAATGTTAATAAATCACGACGATCTAACAGTAGTTCTTTTCCTTGTAGTTCTACTAGTTTTAATAATTCTGGAGTTATTAATATAGATAATAAAGGTAAAAGTAAAATTCATTATCAGTTACCTGAAAGCTGTTTAAGACGAACAACAAGTGTTGATAAATCAAATAGTATAGGTAATATTGTTGGTAATAGACTATCAATGAGTTTTGATGAAACAATAAAAATTAATAAAATAACGATAAATGATGATAATAATGATGATGATGATGATGATGATAATGATGAAGAAAACATTAAATCTAAAAAGTATTCATCTAAAAGTATCATTGGAAAACGTCTTAGTAGCAGCAATAGAAATAATAGTACAAGTAAAAATGGAACTACTGGTGAGAGTGTTACAATAACTGGTACAAGTAAAATAATAGATGATAAAAAAAAAAAATTATCATTTGTTGATCGTGATAAAAATTTTATGCCTTCAAATACTAATATTACTAATATTACTACTGCTGCTACTACTACTACTACAACAACAACAACAACTGCTGGTGGTGGTGGTGGTGGTGGTGGTAGTGGTAGTGGTAGTGGTAGTGGTAGTGGTACTCGAATACTTGATAAAACTAAACGACACTCTGCTAGTTACAGTATTAAATTTTTTGACAGTAAAAATTACAAGGATAAATTTAAAAGACATAGTCTGGAAGTACCCGAGTATAGTCCCGAACGTGGAAGATTAAAAAGAAATTATACTTTGGATGTTAATCATAATCAAGGAATTAGTAAAATTCCATTGAGAAATTCAATTTTAACTGGTAGTCGTACTGCTCCAGTAACTCGAGCTTCCAGTCCAATAAGATTGGGACCACAAATAAGCTATGATCGGGAAAAAGATCATCAAACCGGTAATGAATATCATCACAGTGATCACAGAGTTATGACTAGGTTTAGTTCTAGCGATGAACAAGTTGACAAACTATGTATAAGATTTGCTTACGTTGATCCTTATGGAAGAGAAGAAAATCCCCGTAAAAGTATAAGTAAATTACCCGTTTGGGTACCCAGAAAAAAATTATAGTTTCATAAAATAAAATCACATACTATAAAAAATAGAGACACATCATTTCAGTTGCAATATCTATTAATTAGATTATCTTTTTCAAAAATATAGATATATATATATATATATATATTTTTTTAACAGGGTATATTCCAGTTGATTCAATTATTTTTAAATGTTACTGAAAATTAAAAAATATATATAGACATATATATTTTATTTTTTCTTCAATAATATTATTGAGTATTGGATATTTACATAAAATATATATATATTCATTGTTGAATTTGTCCCATAGAATTAATATAATAAATAAAAAAATAATCTTTGTATGTAGTTGAAAAAGATAAAATAATATTTTTATCTACATATAAAAAAAAAAGTAGACTTACTTTTTGGCAATAACTAATAGCCATTAAGATTAATTATTAAATATATTCATATATAATAATTAAGAAAACAGTATTAGTAATTAGTGCTTAGTAATTAGGCATTTATATTTTAATTATACATATTTATGAAAATTTTTTATAAATTAAATTGAGAGTTTAAATTAATTTTTTAACTTAAGAATGTGTTTATATTTGTCAATTTTTTATCTTTATTTATATTTATATATTTTTAATAATCATAAAGATGGTTTTTTTGTTTGGTAAAATAATTTATAAAAAAAGAAATTAAAAGATGAAAAGTAATTGGCAAAGTACACAAAACAATATAACAATTAAAAAGGCAAAATGTATATGTAAATAATTGTGTTTTTTTTTAAACTATCAACGCTATTATAATTGAATATTTTATATTTCATTTGAACTAACGAATAACTTATTTAGTGTGCCTCCAAATCTTAAATTATGAACAATAATAATATTAATAATAACATTTCTGATGCTTTAAAATTTCGATTGCAGAAAGTAATTTAAAAAATAAGATTACGAATAAAGTGATCAAGTTGTCATATCGAGTATCGAAGATTGTTGGTCCACTTAGAGACTTATTTATTATTAAATGCAGGAAGAAAAACAAAAAGCCATATAAATGTTTAAAATAACGAAGACAGACTTACAATCGTCCGGAATGTGATTGGAAAAATGTATATTGTCAACAAAAAAAAACATTGTAGACTATTTATTTTTGTATAGATCTTTCATGTTTAAAACTGACCTATGTGCCAGATAAATCAATGTAAAGAAATAATGTATTAATTATAAATATAAAATGTTATTGTATAGATAATAATAATAATAATAATAATATTAATTATTATTATTATATTTAATTGTTAATTAAAAAAAAAATATTATCACAATGTGATAGATAAATAATTAATTAATTAATTACTGTATTATGTACATACCTTCTATTAATGTAATAATTCTTTAATGTTGGTAAATGATTAATTTACTTAAAAATAATGATACAGTCTTAAGTTTCGGGATCTTTAACAGGCAAGAAAAGTTTAATTTCAGCGGTTTCAACAGCTATATTAATTTAGTGCTTTGCAACAGCTACTTATACCATATTTTTAAATTGTTCCATATAAATTATTATGTTACTCGAAGTTTATTAATTTAAATGAAATAGATTGTCTTCTGTGTCCATAATAGTACTTGTTGCAAAAAATACATCTGTGATAATTAAAATAATTGTCTTATTATTATTATTATCATCATTACTTGTACCTTATTAGTAAATATAAAAAATTCAAACATAGCATGAACGACGAAAAATTTTCATTGAGATAAAATTCAGGCTAATTTGAGAGATTAAGGTTTTTAATTTATAAATTTTTTAATAACTATTTTTTTTATAATTTTATTTATTTACTTTTATTTCTACTGTTTAAATAACTCAAAACTTTTCAATCACTACATTTTTTTATTATTGGTGTCTATTCTTATACATAATAAAAAAAATAATAAAAATGATCAAAATAATATACCACTTGAAATTTTTTTTTTATAATAAATAAGACGACACTATGAAGTGCATATATATATATATAATAAAAAAAAAGGTATATACTTATTAAAATTTTCAAATCGCATTATCATTAGTACTATTCATACGTATTAGCATTGGGCAGATATAAAATCGTTACAATAAACTTATCACCAAAAATAATGCGATTGGCAGTGATAATTATCATTTAAAATGTACATTTTGTTTTTTATTATTATTTAATAATATTAAAGTAGTAAAATTGGGTATCGTTTACATTCGAGTCTAAACATCAGCAGCAAAGGTCAAGAAGCGATCGTGCAAATAAACAATTTGCTGATACGATTAATTATTATTATTATTATTATTATTATTAAACCGAAAGCTTATAACGTTATAACATATATACTTTATAAGGTATAATAATTGAAAAAAAAAAATATATATTTTATTAAAATTGTTCACACAATCGCTTCTCGTGTTCTCGTGACATAATTTGCATTAAATAAATATATATATATATATATAGATTTAAAAAAAAAGAAAAATGAATTTTTCACCAGTCATAGGTAACAAAAAGATAAAAATTTACATTTTTTAAAAATCCGTGTATACTATTTTAATATTATTAAATACTATTTACATACAGGTCTACGGAGTAAATACACTACTATTTACTTTTAATTATTCTTCACTTTGATTGGTTTACTCGTACAATTTATTATTCATTTAAAATCTTAGATATGATTTGTTAGCCAGTATACATTTTTTTAATTATTATTAATATCTAATTAATCAATAAATCTGATGATTTGATGGTTTAAAAACGTTTTTAAAACTCATTTGTGATTATAATTTTTGATTTGTTCAGAATTTTTGTTTACATTCAGCAAACTTATTTAACTGCGATTGTCCAATTAAAAATAGTACAATCAAGCTAGCAGTGACAAGCTGTGTATATTTAATTTTTTATCCATTTATAGGAATAATATTACTTTTTATTGTTATAAATAATAATTTACTATATATTATACCTTGTTCAAGTGGATTTTAAAATTACAATAACCATTCACATATTGTAATGTTGGTATATTTTTTTTAACTTTTAAAATTATTTTTATTTCCTTTTGCGAATACGTCATCATCTACATTTATTACTATTTATATTTATTTGCAATAAAAATATATCGCTACAGTACTTGATACTTGACTAGCATTTAAAGGTAGATAATTGTAATTTTTATATGCCGTAACATAAATTTATTTGTAAAGAAAATTTTTTTTTTTTTTAAATTTTAAATTAAACTTAAAAATAAAATAATAACACTTTAAAAAATAAATTTTAAGTACTTTGAGATTGATTATTAATATCTACTCAAATCTACTATTTATAAATAATAATAATAATTATTATTATTATAATAATTTGACGGGATTTCTAAAATCCAAAAAGATGGGCAAAACCACTTGATTTTTTAATATTGGATATTTATTATTTTAAAAAATCATACCATGCACCTGAAATATAAAGGTGGCACTTTTAATATGCTACGGCTAGGCCCCATTACACGATCTACACACACACACACACACATACGTACATATAAATATATTTATACATAATCATAATAGTAATTATTAATAAATATTATTTATAACATTTGTAACATACTGTTATGTTTTTTTTCTTTTTTTTTTTTTTTTTAAACGAGCACTTGTCAATTAATAAAAAGGCTCTTGTGCAAGATTGCTTATAGTGTCATGCCGTCTGCCAAAGTAATTGAATAATATTATAATATTACAATAGTTTACAATCGATTGTAGGATTATTTAAAAATTAAATTTAAATGTTTATTATTAACATTTATATTTTTCGATTTTAAAAATTTTTTGTTGTCTTAAAATATGGCAACGGCACAGAATATGTATATTTAATGAAAAAGCCTAATTTATTTATTTATTTATTTATTATTATTTAAATATAATAATGTCAATAGTTGAAAATGATTCGATGTATTTTTTTAGTAATAAATCTAGGCCAACTTATTGACGATTGTCTTTTTCAACAAGTATAGCCAAAAAAAAATTAAATTTATTTTATTTTTCCTTATTCAGAATTGATAAACTTATTTTAAAAAGTTACAATAGTGTAATGAGCAAACAATAGGGTGTTTGTACGAAACTTCGGCACAATTTTAATACAAATCCTATTTTATAAACTATTTATTTATTTAATATTTATATATATTCAATTTTATTCTACTTATTATTGCGTTTGATATTTCAATTCACTCTAGGCAAATACAGAAGCTATAATGGGAAGCAGACAATAAAAATAAATATGTAAAATATTTATAAAATATACTATATCAGTTATTTCACAATTAAAAACAATTATATCAATAAAATAAAATAAAAAAACACGTAATAAATAAAATAATAAAATAGAGCAAGCAATAGCTTTTTAGAACAATTATTGATATTTATATGTATAGGAATGAATTAATGCCTCGATACATTGCAGTAATATATTTATTAAGTTTTTCGTTGCTTCAAGATAAATTATTTATTTATTTATTTATTCAAATAGTTTTATTAAGTAAGATTAAGAGTATCGATACTCTAAAATTTTTTTTTTTGTCGCTAGGGTAATTGAGATTATAGATTAAAGCTCGTAGCTCATTGTAGTAATAGTGTATGATTATTATTATTATTATTATTATTATATGAAGCTATTATTATATTGATGACGTATTTATAGTCAGTTAGCAATAATTTGCTACTTTCGTTTGTTTGAAATTACGAAATTCAGTTATTTCGGTGAAAAGTATTTTTGATAATTTCAATTATTAATCGGCTATTTTTCTCTTTATAAGGACTAAAAAATTTTTTTTAAGTACGTAAACCCTGTGAGTGAAATTATATTTATAATAATTTCATTTAAAAAAACTTTCATAATTTGAAACGAGTAGTCGTTTCTATAATTTTAAAAAATATTTTCCTTTCAAAAAAGGACAACTATTTATTTGTCGTTGATTTTAGACATTTAAATTTAGACGAAAATATTTATAAATTTTTAAGTATTTTATTTTATTTTTTTTTCTTTTAATATTTTTATTTATATAAAAACTACTGTCAAAGTGAGTAATTAAAAAATGAATTTATTGTAAAAATTTTTAAGTCAAAGTATATAAACACATACGTATACGTACACGGTTCTAACTCTAATAATAGGGCAGGACTCATATTTAAATATTGAGCGTATTTTTTTTTTTTTTTTAGTTTTTTCTAAATAAATTAGTCGTTGTAGGAAGTATTTGATTATTGACTGTATTTTAACTATACGCAAGATTATTTTTTTTTTTTTAACTTTTCAAAAGAAATATTTAAGTAAGGAAGACTCGAAAAATAGAGTCATGTTTTAATAATAATAATAATAATAATAATGACTTTTATGTGCGTGTGTATTAGTCGAGCGGATTTTTTTTTTTTCTACTTAAAAATTTTTCCTTAAAGTAAATAATTATTATTATTTTTATGTAAGACAAAGTAGACAATGTATATTAGCCCATTCTCATATTTGTAAGCAAGTTTAGAACAATAAATGGTTAAAAAAATATGCCAGTAATCACCAGAGATGATATCCGCGTATAGTATAAATAGTCGTAAAAGTCATCCACTTGTTTTAAATTTATTTTTCCATTTGTTATTCTTAATCTCAATAAATAATGCTTCAAGCTTCCTGAAAACATAGAAAAAATATAGTATATAAATAAAAATATAAATATATCTCTGATAGTAGTGTACAACTATTTTTATAATCCACTCTCGACATATTTGACATTACATGGAGTAATAAAAAATATAATATGAAAATCAAATGGACATTTCCATTTTAAAATTAAAAAACTTTTTATGATACCTATGTGATGACAGAAATATAATTTATCAATTTAAAAATTTTACAGGCTACAATAAAGTCTGTAAAACTTTTATTATTTTATCGATATAAAACATTTAACAGACTCTGGTAAATTGTATGTGTAAACGCGAATAATAAACTATTGACAACTATTTAATTATTCAAGTGCTAAGTAATTAAATTATTTAGCTAACTCTAATAAAATTAATAACTTTAAACATAATCAATAGAGATAGAGAAAAAGAAAAAGAAGAAAGAAAGTAATTAAATTAGTTGTCACTCGATCAGTAATTTAATTTAATCAACAATTTACCTCTGAGAAAATAAAGTGCTCTCGTGAGGGTGGAGGCTGTTCAAATGGTGAACTGCTTATGTAACCTGGCGATGGTGATTCGCTTTTCTCTAAAACTGGTGTTATGTTTGCATAACTAGATCCTGATGTTGATAAATTACGACTCTGTTCTGCTAAAATACTTCTGTCTATTTTGTAATACTCTTTGCCACTTCGCGGTCGTAAAGTCGTTGCCACAGCTCTTCCCCTAAACATCCAAACATAAAAAAATAAAAAAATAAAAAATTGTACAAACATACAATAATAAAATAAATAATTAATAATAATACCTGAGACTATCTGGTGTATCAGACGATGAATGAGATGAAAGTGACAATGTTTCAATATAATCAGACATATCTGAAGTACCACTACTGGTACTTCTTGAGTCAATATAAGGAGTACCAGAATTTTCACCAGGACTTGAGTATCCTTTATTATTGGTATTATTATTATTATTATTATTATTATTATTATTATTTTGTTTAGGTATATCACCCTCTGTGGAACAAGATTTTGTTGGTATTTTTATTTTTTGAAATTGAAAAGATAGTTCTCTCAATGGATCACTGGATTTTGATTTTCTCGGTAAACTTCCGTGATAACATATAGTAACTGGTGGTGGGCTTTTACGGTTGCAAATAGTTGTTATAATATTGTTTTGTTTTTTCGAAGATAAATTTATTATTCCGTTAATTGGAAGGGTGGTGGTTGTTATATCACATTCACCAAATTCACCATTACGATGACTTAATGA
>CAJNRD030001121.1:44833-56265 GCA_905319865.3 Cotesia congregata
GAAGGTCTTTTTTTTTATTATATTCTTCTAAACATATAATAAATCTTTAACATTTCAATGGACAATAATAAAAAAATAAAAACTAACATGTAATATAAAAATAAAATAAGAATAAAAGAAAGAAAGTAGAATTGAGAATGAAAAAGCCAGAAGCCAATATAGAATGACCCAACCAACATATATATAATATATAACATATAATGTATAACGTTATGTACAGGATCAGGGCAATGCGGAAAAAATAAAAAAAAAGAGTGTGAATGAAATCAGAAGAAAGAGAGTGTAATCGCGCATCTGCCCGCGCGAACTGCTATGGCGTCGCAGCCGGCTTTACTTTTCATTATCATTATCATTATTATTATTATCATCATCAATAATAATGTTTCTGTTATTTTGATTTTTATTATTACTATTATTACAGAGGAGATACTTGTGGATAAAACGATATCAAATTATGATGTTGATAATTATCAAGTGTAATCATTAAGTAAGAAAATAAAAATGTCATTTATGTCATAAAATCATATAAACATCAATCAATCAATCAATCAATCTACTACTACTACTACTATTATTATTATTATTATTATTATTATTATTATTATTATAAAAGAAAAATAAAAAAAAAAAAAAAAAAACAAACTTTTTTGCCATCACGAAATTTGACATTTCCTTCGATAATACAATTGTTATCCACCATTGTAGTTGATAAGATTTAACAATTCACTGATTGCTGATGTTCTTTTCATAACTGATACACATTGTATTGTTCACTAACAATTATTTACTTATAATTATCCACTTATTTATATTCAATAACAACACACTTTTTTTTTTCTTCTTCTTCTTCTTCTTCTTCTTTAATTTCACTGATATACTGATTTTTTAATAATTATTATTTCTTTGGTCATTTTAACTTTTTAATTAAATCATTGGAAAGTGGAAAAAGAAGAATATGAAGCAGAAGACGATGATGATCATATCACCGTAAGTTTAAAAGCATCCATTTTGATACTACTACACTAATCGACTGAAGCAGGAGCGACTGAGAGTCTAGGTCTGGAAGGTCTGGAACGTCTGGAACTCTGGAGGTAGCAGGCAGCAGCAGCTACAACCAGCAACACCAACTGTCACCAATACTATTACAATTGAACCCCTAGTGGGGGCTATCTTCATCTCTTTTTATCTATGTTTTTTATTATTTTTCTCTTTTTCTCCTCTATACTAATTCTACACAACTCTATTAAAGCATATTCATATACACACATACATTTATAATAATAGTTAGGTATTGCACTGTATATATAGATTCTTATTTACACATATATGTACATACCGAGTATATTATTATTATTATTATTGTGTTTTTTTTTATTTTATTTTTTTTTTTTTTATTATATATATGTAAGTAGTAGATGTAGAATAAGTGGATATTACATGCGTGACAACTTTAACTGAATTTTGTATATCTTGATGTTGGTACTCGCAAAGTTTACTCTTTTTAATTCATAGTATTTAACATTTCAACATTCATTATCTTTAATTACGATCTAATTCAAATTAACTGTATTTACTCACTGTAGTTTATGGATTTTTAAATACACCAGTATTTAGAAAGTTACACATGTATTTTCTACATGGAACATATCAATATTTACCGTTAAACTTTTATATTTTTTATGTAATAAAAAAAAAAAATAATGATCAATTCTCAGATAATTGATATAAATATATAATATATTATAATAAAATACATTTATTTTTATAATTTATACTTTAGTTGTACGCAATAGTATTTATTTATGAAAATAATAAAATTAAATAGTATCGGAAAAATAAATAAATAAATATTGATAGTTAATAATGAAATATTTAGATAAAAAAATTGTCAAATTTTGTTAGAAATTATTTTAAAAATTCCCGCTCAAAGTGTTATCACGATTTATGTGATTTATGTGATTATACAAAAGATGATATTTGTATGCGTGACGACAGCATATGAGTCTGTGTGAGTAAGCGCAAGTATATACTATACCATCAGTCCTCTATCCTCCATTGTTGTTTTCAATTATATATTTATTATATAGAATAGATAACTTATAGAGCTGTCTATTATAAGTTTTCTCAACAGTTGTTGTATTAATTGTTGTTAATATAAGTATATATGTATGTATTAACTATTATTAATTATGTCAAGACATGGTAATCAGATAATTATTTAAACAAAAATAAGTACAATAAAATATTTGTTTTTATTTTGAAAATGAATCCTGAGGTTGATTTGTGTTGGTTCCATGGAAAATTGTCTCGCGATGACGCAGAAGGACTTCTCAAAAATGGTAATGTCATTTTACTGTTGTTGTTATTATTATTATTATTATTATTATTATTATTTTTTTTTTTTTATTAATAACTGTTTGTTTATATTATTTTAGAGTTAAATGAAAATGGTACATTCTTGGTAAGAGAAAGTAGCACATCAATTGGCGATTACGTCTTGTCAGTGCTTTGGAATCAACAGGTTCATCACTATCAAATTCGTAAACACAAAGAGGATGCATTTTTTTGTATAGGTAATAATTTATTTATTATAAATTATAATTATATGTTTTATTTATTTTAATTTTTTTATTCTCATTTACAGAAGACACTGAACCACCATTACATGGATTAGAGACACTTATTGAGCATTATAAAAATAAAAAAGAAGGCTCTGGTTTAAATGTTAGCTTGACAAAAGGTTACAAAGGTGAACCACCACCTCCTGATACTCGTAGACACGGGAGAACTAATTTACTCCACCGTGCTACTGGTGAAGGAAACTACACTATTGTTTCAGAATTATTAAAATGTGGATATCGGAGTTTGGATGCAAAAAATGAATTAGGTCAAACGGCTGTTCATTTGGCAGCTAAAGATGGGATTGATGATATATTGAAAAAGCTAATTGAAAGTAAAGCCAGTGTTAATTGTCGTGATTCTGCTGGTTATACTCCATTACATGTAAGTAATATTATTCTTATTATTATTATTATTATCATCTTTATAAATCATTGCACTTATTGTTTAATAATTATATATTTATGAGCTGCTAAAATTGTAAGGATATCAAGTACGTTTTATTTATTAATTTTTTTAACTAATTAATTAATTAATTAATATTAATGGTTTATTTAAAATTTAGTATGCTTGTCAAAGTAATTTACCAAACACCGTGAGATTACTTATACAAGGAGGCGCTAATGTTCAAGCAAGAAACACATCAACTGGTAATATAGTAATATAGATACTTTGGTGTTTTTAATTAAGTATTATTAAAAATGAAAAATGAATAAATTTTTAAGGAATGGTACCGTTACATGAGGCAGCAAAAGCTGGACACATTGAAGTTATTTTAGCAATGTTGTCAATGAATGTTCCTGTACATCCTCGTACTGTTGCTGATGATACTCCAGCGGATCTTGCCAGACGCAATGGTCATTATAAATGTGTTGAATTATTATGTAAGTATGTTAAAATAGTATATATATATATATTTTATTTGTTACTGATAAATTTTATTAAATTATTAAGGTAATTACGATACACCAGCAGCAAGAGAAAAAAAATCTGACTGGTATCATGGGACATTGAGCCGTCCTGAAGCTGTAAGTTTGCTTTATGAAAATGGTAATAAAGATGGAGCATTTCTTGTAAGATTTAGTGATCGTTCTGTCGGAACTTATGTTCTTACCGTAATGTACCACAATCAAGTATTTCATTATCAAATACAAAAAAAGGTACAATTTAAAAAAAATTATATATTATATAATTATTATAAAAATAAATAATATATTTAAATATTTTTAATTATTACAGGGTAAATATTTATTTATTGATGATGGCCCGTATCTTGATTCACTGGAGCACGTTGTAGAGCATTATAGATGTATGCCCGATGGATTACGTGGCCCGCTTGTTTATCCTATTCCTCCAAAACCGAGACCTCCGATTCCCGAAATGCCGCCTTCTATTTTTTTTAATCCAGTAATTTCCTTTAATTATTTTATTAAAACCTTAAAATATTGATTGAAATAAAAAATATTTAATGACATTTCAGAATACTTTGACAAAAAGAAAGGGTTCTGGTCCACGAAGTTTGCCCGTAATACCAGCAACACCAGCAACACCTACATCACAACTTGAATCGTACTTTCAAAATTTATCTTTTCAAATGGACATTAAACCAGCTACTACCGAGAATATTCCTCAACATTCTTCAGTAGATACAACTAATTTAAATTCAAACCTTAATTCCACTGCCTCTTATATTCATGGTAATTATATATACTTTTAAAATTTATTTATTTATTTATTTATCTATATTTTATTTTCATTTTTTTTTTTTTTCCAAGATTTTATTCCCGGTGAAAATTTAATTCTACGGCAGGTTCTCGGTGAAGGTGAATTCGGAGAAGTTTACGAAGGAGAATATCAGACTTTATCTGGCAAGACTGAATCAGTGGCTATAAAAACGTTGCGGGATTCGCATAATAATGTTACCAGAGAAGAATTTCTTCGTGAGGCACGACTTATGATGAATTTAAATCATCATTGTATTGTTAAATTAATAGGATTTTCTGAGGGACCACCAATGTTGATGGTATTATAATTTATATTAATTATTAGCTTGTTAATATTATTATTATTAATAATAATAATAATAATAATGATTATTTAATTAAGGTTCAAGAGTTAGTAAGATTGGGATCAATGTTGGCGTATTTATTGGAATTTCCAGATCGAATAAGTTCAAATTGTGAACTTAAAATTTGGGCATCGCAGATTGCCTGTGGTATGAAATATCTCGAGGATTTGAGGCTAGTACACCGGGATTTAGCTGCTAGAAATATTCTTCTGGCTTCAAAGCACCAAGCTAAGATTAGTGACTTTGGTTTATCTAGAACTTTTGGCTCTAACGATTATTACAGAGCAACTCAAGGTGGTAAATGGCCAATAAAGTGGTATGCACCTGAGTCTTATAATTACGGTACCTTCTCTCATGCCAGTGATGTCTGGAGTTTTGGTATTACACTTTGGGAAATGTTTACTTACGGAGAGCAGCCCTATGGTGATCAACGTGGTGTAGATGTAACTACATTTTTATTTCAAATTCTATTTAAAAAAATATTATTTTTTTTCAATTTTTTTTTTTCAATAGGTAATCAAGTTGGTCGAAGATGGAGAACGGCTTCCTAAGCCAGATGATTGCCCCGATGAAATTTACAGTGTTATTCTCAGTTGCTGGTCGTATTTACCCGAAAAAAGACCAACTTTTGGTGAACTTTTTGAATTTTTTAGCCGCGATCCAGATTATGAAAATTTGAGAGATGTTGTTGCTACAACAAATCTTAGCTAATAATTCTTGATTTAAAAAAAAAAAAAAAAAAAAAAAAAAAAACACTCATCATTCTTACGACTGCATTTTTAAAAATAAATCTTAAAGGGAATATTATAATAAAATATACTACAAACAGATTTAACGCAGCTCTTAATTAACAGTTTCTAGTAATTTGTAATTGCGCTTTCACTGTTTGCAGTATATTACCGAATGTATGTATTTATGTGGCTCATATAATAAACCGAAAATTTGAGAAAATTTTTTCATAATAATATATAGATAGATTTTTTTTTTTCTTTTAATTTAAACAATAAATTCAATAGTAGAGACATTGGCTTATAATTAATTCGTGCCATTTTTAAATGATTTTGTGAATAAAACTCTCACATGTATGTAAATATGAATAAAATTTGTTGTAATATAACTCTTTTAATGATACGCGTAATTAATACGTTTATATCGTATACACCTTTAATTAGGAATAAATTTTTTTAGTTTAGCTGTGTTCATCATATGATAACATAACAATAATCTAACTTTTAAAATAATTTTAAATAAATTTTTTTATAACAAGTTTGACAGTTTGATAATTGATATATTATTCTAGCATATAACAACCAAAGTCTGTGATTTTATCGTCAGTGAATAAAAAAAAAAAAAAATTATATTAATATTATTGATTATTTGATAAGTATTGAAAAGAATTTTTCATTTAAATGAAAAGTATGTCGCAACGAGAATGAACAAATATTGCGAAAATGCTGATGCATTCTTAATAATCAAACTCATATATATTTATATTTATATATAATATAGACGAGTATCAATCATAACCATGACAAATTTATAAAAGTTTAAGACGATTAGAATTTTTTATAAAAAAAAAAAAAAAAAAATTACAGAAATACCAAGTCATTCAATTAACTTTTTTTTAGTTAAATTCTTGACATTGAAGAAGAAATAAAATTTTAATTATTTAAAGGTGAAAGATGTTAAGGAATTGTTGGATAATAAAAATATAATTTTATAAGCTCTATTATTATTATTATTATTATTTTTTTTTTTTTTTTTTTTTTTTTTTTTTTTTATGCCAAATACAAAATGCAGTAAGTTACAAATCAAATAATAATAATTATTAATTTATCTTATGAGTAATTAAATTAATGAAATTTTTATTTTTCTTGATAAATTTTTTTTTAAAAATTAAATTTTATCGGATTTCATTTAGCGGATTAATTTTTGAAATCCGCTTTACAACTATAAATATATTTTTCGTATTTGATTAGTAATATTTGCGTAATAAAAAATAAATAATAAGGGAATTCAACTCTATATATACATTATCGACACCCGTATTATTAAATTTTTATTTTTCATTATTTTGTTTTATAATTATTTATTCGATTTTTTTTTTTTTTTATTAAATATTTTATCAAGAGCAAGTCTTAGTATACAATTTATCAGTCAAGTATAACGATACATTTATTTTCTTTTTTAATTATTTAATTTTATTTTTTACTCTATTTAATTTGCTCTAGTTTATTTTATAAATAATTTAAAAAACCAAATAATTATCCGTTGTATTAAATAAAATGAAAAATAAAAAAAATGACCATATAATAATAGTAATAATAAAAGTAGCAAGCTCAACGAGAGATTCACAATAATATTAGATTAATTAAATATGTATATTATAATCTTAATAAAAATATACAACAGGATTAATTTTGATAGTAATACTCTCTGTTAATTTATTAATTAATATAATGAGGAATTATGTTAAACATTTAACACCCGGCTTTGAAAAAAAAAAAAAAAAAAAAAAATCTTTTATATTTTTCAAGACAATAATAAACTTATTATTTCTATTTCTTCAGATATTATCCTTTTTAAATTATTAGCACATGAGATAATTATTTACTAATAAATAACTACAACAAACCTCCTGTTAAATATAAAATGAATTTTATTTAATCTATTACTGACATGTAATAATTGTTGTTATAATTATCATACAATAAATTATAAACTTATATAAAGTTGGAATATTTAATAATGATTGTTACTTTATTAAAGGAGGAATGATTATAGGGGAAAAAGAATTTACTAAGAAATCGAATAAGTATTATTGACAGATGATTTTGTTTTTGTTGTTATTATCTAATGTATTTTTAAATAAATTTTGGGTGAAATAAAATTAAACGGGCCCACCAACATCAGCTTGATATCTAAGTGCGAGATATTCAGCAGCTTGGGTCATACGCTTGATACTGCGATGGAGACCACGTAAATGACGTCGAAAGTTTTCAGCAGCTTGATTAGCCAATCTGTCTGGCTGATCTTCACTCTCCAATCCCGAATCATTTTCAACTCCCATATCAGAATCAGAATCGCTAGAGCTCAAACTTGAAATAACAGAAGATGCGCTCTGCATTGAGGTGGTACTTGGACAACGGGTGTGACCCAATCTAACAGCAGCACCTTCAACAGATTTTTCAGATCCAGATCCAGTAATTGTCGATGGTGTTGGTGGTGATACTGGAGGTGAAGAAACTCCATTAGTAACTCCAGATTTAATTAGTTGTCGACGATTTGTCTCTTCTTCTTCAGTCTCTTCGTCCTGAGCCTCAATACTGGACTTTTGTGACCACAGCAGCTCAACTTTAAGTGTGTTTACAATATTGTAAAGACGATATAGATCGGTATTGGGCATTGTGTCCTTTATAGTGCTTTTTCCCTTTTGACATACCGTATCGCCAGCATCACCCACCGCTAGATCCAGCAATCTCGATGGCACCAATATTGTTTCATCCATTTCATTAACTGCTTTTACAAATTTCTCCATGCTATTTAGGATACTCGCATTGCTGAATTCTGCTTCATCGTTCCAGGTTATTCTCCGCATTTGCGTTCTGCAATTTAAAAACAAAAAAAAAAATTAATTATTTTAAACTTTAAACATACATTTTAAACAAATGTTTGTTATATATATATATATATATATATCTTTAAAATTCCATTTCACGTGATTTACGTTTTATTTATCCTTATTATAGTTAAAAATAGTGATATAGCTTTCGATGAGTAATAATAAATAAAAAAAAACCCATTATTTTTAAATTGGCGTTTTGCCAGATTAAAAAATATAATAATACTTTTAATGTTAACTATTTTATAATTTTACTAATATACTAATATTTAATGTGTAATGTTCAAGGACGTGTATCATTATCAATATATTATAAATTTATAAAATACTTTTATTATAAAAACTCTTGTGTTGGTTTAATTTTTAAAAAATGAAAGATCCTGGTTGCCTTTGAAAAAAAAAAAGTAACACGACCTCGAATATACATATAGCATGTACCCATTAAAATGTCATCAGTCATCATGATATTAAACAAAATACTTCCGTGGGTTTTATTTCCAATGACTAAATAATTCTTACGAATAAAATCATTATCATTGTTAGTCATATTGAAAATAAAAAAAAAAAATATAAAAAATCTATTATCGATTTAAATTTTTAATATAAAATAATTTTATCAACGAGAGATTAATTAAAAAATGAAAAATTAATTTTTTATTAAATAATTTATCATGTCCTGTAATCTAAATCTAAATCTAAATCATCGTTTGTTAATGAATTGCGGTTAAATTTCAATAATTAAAAAAAAAAAAAAAAAAAAAAGTTGTTGATAAGTTATGATAGTTTAAAGTTCAACAGTGACAACAGTAAAGTTATTATAAATTAAGCATAAAGAGGGGAGGAATGACCTCGAGGAGTTTGTACTTTTAAGAATAAAGAATTGAATAAAATAAAATACGTGATCTCTTCCGCGAGCGTGAGAACTTTGACCGGTTAGGTACGCAGTTATTACTCTTACGTTATTTATATTAATTATATACTTTCAATTGTCATCATCATGTTTATAATACAATGTTCAATTAAAAGGAGTTAAAGTTCATACTCTGCTTGAATATTTATAAGTAAATTAATAATTATTATTATTAAATTATGATGAAAAATTTGTTTTTTTTATTTTTATCGCTTTTTTTTTTTTTTAAAATTCATAATTTTTTAAAATTTTTAAAAATAAATCATTTCTAAAGAAAACACATAATGATATCTGGATAAAGATAAAATTTAAAAACACACAGACACAATAAAAATATTTAATTTTTAATTAATTCAGCCTACTAAATGTTCTGATACGCCTTTCACTTTTTCCCACATAATTAATTTTTTTCCACTTTTTGACTTTTTATTTAAAAAAAAATATTTTGACAAATGAAAATGAATCTCACAATAAATAATAATTATAAACGATTGAATTAATTAATATTTATATTATAATAATGATGATGTGTCCTCAATTTCTCGATTCTTCGATATTAAGTGTCACAACAAGTGAAAATTGATTCAAGATCGTCGAAAGTGTCCTTGGAAGGTTATTTTAATTGATAAATATAAAATAGCAAGCTACGTTACATAATACATAATATCTAGTAATAGATTTTATTAGTATAAATAAAATAATTAACTGGACGAGAGAGAAAATTTTAGTTTAGTATAATATAAAGGTGAATATTTTTTATCGTCGGATAGATGTATTGATTATTTTATGATAAGGTAAGGTACGCAAGGTACGAATGCGTGTGGCGACGTAAAGACTGCCGAGGGATAGTTATCCAGAGTTACCCATCATTGTTATTATTTAAAAATAAAAGTCAAGTAAAGGGAATAATAAAGAAGATGCGTTTGAATTTAAGAATATAGAGCCAGCTGTAATTTAATAATTGTGATATCATGTACTGTGCTGCTGGTGTCATCGGCACTTGACTGAGATAGTAATAGGTCGAAACCAGATTATCATATTATCATATTATCATATTATCATATTATCATACCGACGACCGTCTGATGAACCGTAAATTCAATAAGTAAAGTATGTATATTAATCCAGTCTAACTTTTTTAAATCCACTTATTATTATTATTATTATTATCATCATCATCTTCTTTGTTATTTTTTTTCAAGTTAATTGTGGAAAAAGAGTATCGACTTTATTTAATTAGTATTGGTATGTATCGATTGAGGTCAACGATTCAGTCCATTGTTATCCGACCAGAAGTCTAATAATCAATATTCTATATTTAAATCTTTAGACTGTGTGTACCTATATATATATTTTTTTTTAATAATAATAATAATAATAATAAAGTTAACAACATATGGTAAGGTGTCTTAATAGAGGTTTATTTTTATATTTGTAAATGTAAACGGACTAGGTACATTTATTACTTCTAGGCTGTGCTATTTGCTACTTTTAAAAACTCAATAACTAAATATTATGCAACAATAATACTCCATCAGACATTATTACATTGGGATTCCATCCTCATACATTATTGCATCAACTTTACTTAATGTCTAAACTTTTATTATTAAATGATTAAATGAATCATAATTATCAATTTTATCATTTAGTTTACAAATGTTTAGATGCTCTTATTTGTTTTTTGATAAAAAAAAAAAAAAATCATGTAAAAGAAAGTGACCTAAAAGTACGGAACAATTTTAAATAAAATAAAAAAGATAGAGTCGTAAAGCTACTTTACAAAGATAAAATATATATTGTATATTATATTTTTGCTAAATAACCTAGTCTACCTTGAAACGGACAAGGACCTCAAGGATGAGCAAGCGGCGAATCTCTTTCATCAAAATCAAATAATATATAGCATATAATTATTAGCTAATTCACATTCTCTAATACTATTACGGAAATTCCCAAGGTCTTAGAAAGGTGTCATTGGTTCATTAAATTCGTTAATTATTACAATAATAACAATAATAAAAGTTTATAAAATATTTCTAGAACATTCTTATACATATATAACTAAACTAAATCCAATAATAAAATATTTACAAGTATTTACTGGGACCAGTTAATTTATCACAGTCTACTCGGAGTAAGTCAACTTGTTATTACTTGTTCTATTTTAACTGATATATTTATATATATATATATATATATATATATATATA
>CAJNRD030001121.1:73090-161669 GCA_905319865.3 Cotesia congregata
ATATATATATATATATATATATATATATATATATATATATAAATAAACAATACATTAATAATAAATAATAAATTACCTCCAAATGGTATACCAGGTCCTGCCCATAAATTATCAAAATTAACACCCTCTCCTTTTAAATCAAATACCAATGCTTTATCCATTGCAAGTGCAGCACACGCAGGACTCAATAAAGATACTACCCAAAATGATATTGATGTTGGATCATCAACAAATACTTGAATAAAGTACATGAAACTTAACATTGTTACTGCAAAATTACCCAAAACTCCGGCTGTTCGTGATTGATCAAAAAATGGTGTAATCATAAATGAAAACATAATAACAGAAAAACTGTAGAGTACAACTAGTAAAAATATTGGTAAAAAGTGGGTATGTTGAAACATTTGGAGTGTAAATATCAATATTACAGCAACAGCTGATAATATTAATACAAATATTGCATATATTAAAAACCATGACATCCAAAATATTGAATCCTTTAGACCCATTATCTTCATTCCCTCTTTTATTTTTTTCTCCTTTTCTCCGACTATTAAAATAAGAAGATATGTTATAAATTGAGAGAGGGCTAGTATCATGTACAATGGTATCACAACTCTGAAGGCTAACATCCAATGGGCTGTATATGCTTCCTTTGGAAACATTTTAAATTTAATATCAGGTAATGTAATTTCTGTATTACCGGTATCTATTCTGATTTTAGTAATGTCCATCAGCATTTGAAGAGCCATAAAACCCGAATGAAAATAATTATTTATTGGACATGATCCTCCTGTTTCTATTGACAGTAAACCACCTACCCAGTGGCTTGTATCTTTACGACAGGTCACTGCTGAAGAATAAAATTCTTTTGGCGACGGAGTTGCGTAAAATGACGGATTTGTTCTAATTTCATATCTGTAACATTATTATTATTATTATTATTATTATTTTTCTGCCAACTAAATAAGATATAATATTAGATAATAAAATACAACTCACAAGAGACTGTGGGTTATCGGCTGTGGATCCTCAAAGATAACAGCCAGAGGTACGCTGTGGGGTTCACGCCAATAGGCCGCCTGCAAATCGCCAGTCGTTTCAAATACCATGAAATTTAACGGCAGCTTACCCGGGTACTCCCACATTGATAACCACAAGTTGTTCATCGCAGTCAGAAAATTCTACATAACAACAACAACAACAACAACAACAATAATAATAATAATAATAATAATGACAATAAAATGGATATGTGAGTTGTATGGACATTGTCATATATTTTATAGAGCTTAAAAGTTGAATGACGAAAGGCATTCTCGATATATATCGAGTTTTTAACAAGTTGAGCCATGAAAGCCGATCTATATATATACCTATATAAAGGTATACATTATATATAGATCAATATTATGAAAGATATTATTGAGCTGGTGCAATAAAAAGAAGAGTAGCTTTTGGTGTATAGGAAAAAAAAAAAAAAAAATTGCCAGTAAAAGCAGCGGTGGCATCAAAAAGTCTCAGCAGAATCTTTGCCCAAGAGAGGTGATTGCAAAGCCTTCTGTAGTGTGTCTTGCTAAATCCCGCAAAAGCATTTGGTACTTTTTTACGCCAAGAGAACTCTGGAGTTGTGAGCGGTAATTATGATATTTATGGTATTTAAGGCAGCTCACGAGTTGCTGCATCATATTTACAATTTTATATTTTTGCAGAGTATAAAAGTTAATAATAAAATAAAAATAAAACTTACAAGAGTTTCAGTGGAATTTGGAACAACGGCAATGGTATTGTTCTTATAGCCATTTAAAAACTCAAATATATTGCCGTCTTGCCGTTGTGCAGGCATTGCTGGATAATTTGGATTTGGTATCAACACTTTCAGTACTATTAGATTACCCAAGATGTACAATGGTAAAAATACTTCCTGTAATAAATAAAATTTTATTAATATTAAACATAATTTTAAATTTAAATTTTAAAATTAAATTTTAAGCAAAACAACCAACAGTTAGTGTTCTCTGTATATCCAAGTATTTATAAATTTATAAATATCTATATGTATTAGTAGAGATTCAAGCGGTGGTTGCAGTATGTATGTATAGCCTTGGGCGTTGCTATGAAGATCAACAACAACAACAACAACAACAACGAAATAACGAAATTTGGTTAGTGTTTATTAAAATGTCATTTTTTGTCGACATTGTAACAGAAGATTCATTTTACGAAAATCTAACACTCGGGGTTGTTAAATTACTTGAAGCGAGCCCATGTGTTAAAAATGTTAAAGTTGAAAGACAAAGTGCTTGTGAGAGAAGTGCCATTTCGAGTTGGGAGCAGAGACACTGCTGTTTGTTACCAGATGATTTAAAACGTTTCTACGCTTCAACTGATGGGTTTTCACTCAATTGGAGTCTTGATATTGCTGGTAATTAAACAAATATCTTAATAAAAATAATTAAAATAAAAATAAAAGTTTTTATAATGACTAGGTGAAGAGTTTCCTGTCGGTAGGATGACGATAAATGAATTTGCTGGATTGAAAAGATTTATCGGAAGCAAAGAGCAACAGCAACAGACTGAAATTGAATCGAAATCACAAGATGATAGTGAGATTATTCCGTCATTGGGTGGCCGATGCAAACTTTTTGAAATAGATCAATGTGGTGGAATAGCTAAAATTTTTTTGGTTTATCACATTAGACCGGATTGGGATGCAGAACCCGGGATTTGGCTCTATAACGATGACAATGCCGGTGGAAACTGGTATCACCTATCGGACACTTTTATCAAGTACTTTAGAATGATGTTGGTACACTTGGGATTACCTCTCTGGCAATACTGTGTGGCTGGACTCGATCTACCTACGTGGGTTGAACAAACCTACTATTTAGTTGGACCTCATTTATTACCTACCGGTGGAGAAAGAGAAGAAAGAGAAGAAAGAGAAGAAAGAGAAAAACAAACCACCGAAACTATTTCTGCTACAATATTTAAAGATGCTCCTTATAATACTATTGATCCTTCTATTTTTAAAACTCGCGATAATAAACAAAGAAACTCTAGAAAAAAATAATTACAATTATTATTTTTAAATAAATAAAAAATGAAATTTGACTCTTGGCCTAATTGGCACCAAAAATATTTAAAATATTTAATAAATTGGCATTGTGTAACGTATATCTTGGCACAATATCCTGGTGGCTGCAGCCATGGCCACTCATCGAGTCTTAAATTTTTTCCCTTCACTTGCTTGTTAAACTATCTTTAAATTTAATAAATTTCAGAATAATAACAATAAAATTGTTTTTAAAAATAATTTAACTACTCAATGAGAGATTGTTAGATTGTTAAAATTCAGAAAAAATACAAAAGTAATGTTAAATCTCTTTTTCAGAGCTGATGAGAATCTTGTCACGTTAATCGAATATTATAATTGTTAAAAGTGACACAAGCCAATATGCTAGCTAATAATCACATGTGTGTCTTCTGGTTTTGTTATAGATAAACCTTATACGTAAACCTTATACAGAGCTGCTGACAGTATATTGTTATGCGTCTACTCTACTTTTTAATGCACATATTTTTATATTTTATTCAGTTTCTATTCACTTTAATAGACTTAAAGCCTGATAAAAAAACAAATAATTCTTACTTAATTTATTTATTCAATAATTAAATAAAAATTTTATTAACAGTACTTATTATAAATAATAATAATAATAATAATAATAATAGCATCAAGTATTTACTTACGGCAATAGTCTTTCGTTTTTCCCGTTTCTTGAGCAGTAAATTCCTCCTGAGCATAGCTCGGAGTTGAGAAAAATACACCCCACAAGAGCCCATTCTGTTCTATATTTTCTTATCTCAATATCTGTAACAAATTTAATAATATTTTAAATTATTTAAATTCCATATACAATATTACAATGTTACTTTAAATAGAATTTTATGTTTCGAATTTTAAAACAATTTATAAAATAAAAATTACAAATAAAGGTAAAACGTAAACGAGGGGTTGTGATCCGAATAAAAAAAATAAATGCATCAGGTAACCAATTTATACGGATTCGTCTACTAATTTAACTATACCATACAAATCTCCTCTCAAATCACTTAGACAATTAATCCCTATACAATAAAATATATAAATCTATTTGACATTCTGCTATTATATTATATGTATAGTCTATACAGATAATATTTTATTTATATCAAAAACATAATACGCAATGAGAAGTTAGTCTGTTTACTTTTCTTTTCTAAATGAATCGCTGTCGATTAAAAAAATTAGTATTTTTTATATTGTTTCTTTAGTGATGTATTATTTAATTAATTAATTAGTAAATCGTAATATTTATTAAGCTAAGCACGATTAAACATTTATTTAGATCGATGATTAGTAACAACTTGACCCTCATTGTGACACGTCAGGGTCGTTGAAAAATACCACATGACAATCAATACTATGTTGTCATTTGCACATTTGTTGTCAATACAACATTTGTCTCTTTTTCTTTCATCATTCTATTACAAGATTACCTTTTTAATTCACTAATAATAATAATAATAATAATAATAATAATAATAATAATAATAATAATAATAATAATAATAAAAGAATTAATTTGAACCGTTAGACTTTAAAGTTTCATTTAAAAATCATTTGTTCAAGTGTCTCTTTTTTTCTCTCTCATTTTATTTCTTTTCAACTCTTTAAACTGCACTTGACTTGAATTGACGCGTTCTTGAATTTGCAGAGCAATTAACAAACTATTGTTAACTACTAATAATCATTCTAATTAATTAATAATAATAATATTATTATTATTATTATTATTATTATTATTACTACTAAATAAATTGTTAAAAGTGTGATAAAAATAAAATAACTAAACAAGATTTTTTGTTGTTTTATAAATCGAATAAAAGGAAAATAGGGTGGCTGACCTGACCCTCTCTATACTGTCAGCATAGTGAATAAGTTTATAAATTCACCCTCCATAGTTTTACAACTAAATCATCGATTTAAGTTACATTTAGTAACAACTATTATTATTATTATTATTATTATTATTATTATTATTATTATTAACTTGCTCTATTATCTTTGTTTGGTTGTTTATTATTTTTTTTTATTGAATATTAAATATGTTTAATTGATAAAATGAAACATAAATTTAATTGCCAAAGTGGTTGACTGAAAATGAAATAATAAAAAGGATAGGAGGATACTTAAAAATTAAAAAGTACCTTATATTACAAGCAATAGAGGTTACACTTGGCTCATGTGCTGCAAGTCGAGTATCGACCGTCGAGCGTAGTCGAGCTTTGAGCGCTAAGCGTATTTTTCGCGCGCGTCCATCGCTACACCCCCTTAACTCCCTTGTAGCCCCTCAACTCAACCACTCCCACTACCCTTTAGTTGACTATATTTTATAATGAGACCAGTTACAATACAAGTATTATAGACCGTCTATAGAGTTAAACCCAATAATTTAGCGTTTTATCATTCAGCGTCGAACCCGTACACATGTATTAATATAAAATTTTTATTACCTAGCCGATACGTTTCACCGTTGGTTTACTGTCTTGATAAAGGTACCAAAGATAAATATATATCTTTGAAACAGTCTCAATGCTAACTATCTTTTTTTTTCACTTTCATCTTAATCACGTTCCGCATACTTGTGACCTCAAGATGATGGGACTACGTGACACGTTGCGCTTTTTTTTTATCTTCTCTATTTTTTTTTTTTTTTTTTCTATTTCCCTTTTCAAGTACCAAATTTTAATTTAAAATGATAATCACCATTAATTACAATTAGTAAGTTTCAAAAAATTTAATGAGCTGTATTATAATTGACAGTAAATAATTAAACTGTCTTGAAAGTTAACGGACTAATTTTTATTTTTATAATAATAATGAGATAAAATAAAATAAATATTGAGATATATTGATAAAAGAATTCTGGGTTAGAGTTGGTGCAATATTGATAAAAATAAAAAAAAAAAAAAAAACTAAGTAAAAGAGTATATGTACATATAATAGATAGATAGATAGAGTTAAGTGAAATGATTGGACGCCAAGCTGTCTGGCCAAGCGAATGCTTTTACTACTTGATCGTTAAAGTCCACGCGGGCCTATTTTTATTTTTCATTCTCCCTTATAATAACCTATAACCACTATAGCTACTACTATAATGAATTCTCAATGAATCCACCTACTTACGAACAAATATATATATATATATATATATATATATATATATATATATATATATATATATAACATCACCCATACGCAACACTTGAAAATTATATTTTTAGTCTCAATAAGATAACAATCCCGAGTGTTATTACTTATTACTTATCATAACAATAATATTGTAATCTAATTAATCATATTAAAGGACGGATGGATCGATAGGATGAATGAAATGTTGTGTTATTATTTTGGATCTTGATTCATAATAAGGATACAAGCCCTCACATTTCATATACCATATACCATATCCTATATCTTATATCTTATATCGTAACGTTTAATATTTCACTTTGATACCCACTTTCATTGTTTGTAATTATTAGTTTATTTATTATTTAACTTTTCTCTAATCTTATAGCAACAGCAAATACCAGCCAATTATTTTTTTTATTTTTTATTTTAATCTCATACACCGTTAGAATTGTCTTTTATACGTTTATCTGTTATTAAATTAAAAAACAAAAAACCGGTGTCATTTTTAAATATATAACAATTAATAAATTTTAATTTTTTATAGTTTCCAAATCTAGAATCGATTTTACGGGTTGCAGGCGGCGGCCGGGTGCTCACACAACAACTTTGGGGAATTTTCATCGCTACTTGGTAATGTGACCGACCGACCGACCGACCGACCGAGCTGGAATTTCCCCAGGTGAGACATCAGAATCAGACTCACTAGATTTTACTCAGAGCCAAATTCACTCTAATTTACCTTTACTATTAATTAACATATCATTCTTTTTATAATTAATTAACAATCTAAAACAAATATTAATAAGATTCAATAAACTTGGAGCGAACAATTTTTTACAATAATAAAAAAATATTATTATAAAACTCACATTTATAACAGGATTCAAATTTCCCATTTAATTGTTATAAAAACGCAACCATTTTTCACAGACAAACTATCTATTATTATTATTATTATTATTATTATTATTATTATTATTATTATCACTTCAAACTTCACTATTTTATTGTTAAAACAATAATGTATTATATAATTACTAAGTAATGATAATTATTGGTATTGTTATTATTGCGATAGTTATTGATAAAATATCCTTGGGTCTCCATTATTATCACAAAAATAAAAACTCAAAGAAGAAGAACAAGAAGAAATAATAGATTAGGCAAAACCCGTCAGTCATCAGTTGATTACTTCCAATCTGATATAATAATGGTAAATAATTATTCACGTGGTGGAATCAACGACCTGGTACGGCACTGGAACTGCTGCAGGAAACGGCGCCATGTCCCAACTTATTTCAATTCTCTTCACAAAGGTTTCCGGTCCTCGATTATTAATTATTTTATTTTATTTTATTAATTCAAAATTAAATACTATTATATATAGTTAAATCACACTCAATAAATATTGAATGAAATAAAAAAAAATAAATATTTATTCACTCGAGTTGTCACTTACAATAACCAATAACTTTATTATATTATTTTATAAAAATAATAAATTAACAGTTGAGGCTTTAAATGACACTAAAGTGAGAACAGGTGTCAGGACTAAGTCAGAGTGACAATTGGAGGGTCGAGGACGAGGTCACCCCCGTGAATCTATTATTTAAAGCTAATGCCGGTTTGTTCCGCTTACGTCGACCAGCGACGCCAGACTGTGAGCTGCTGGCAAGCGAGGGCTTTTGCTGTCGCGTCTGCGTCGTCGTCGTCGTCGTCGTCGTCGTCGTCGTAGTCTTAGTCGTAGTCGTCGTCATCATCATCATCATCATCGTCGTCGTCGTCGTCGTCGTCGTCGTCGTCGTCGTCGTAGTCATAGTCGTCTTCGTGCATTATTTTACATATAGAACATAGACACAACCTACTATACTTATATGACTTCAGAGTGTACAATGTACATATATTTATAACTACAACGTAACGTGTTAGTACTAGCTATAAAGAACAAGAAAAAAAAAGAAAAAGGATACACCCAACTCTGTGGACTAGAACTTATTTATATAGAATTTACCTACGTCGAACGTTGACGAAAATCAATTCATAGAGAAAATTTCAAAATTTATCGAAAAATAAAAGAAATTAATTTCAAAGAGTTGATTGCAATAAAAAAAGATGAGTGGATCATTTTTTATTTTATTATTATTATTATTATTAAAAAAAAGTGACTACTTGAAAGAAGAATGATAGAGTAGAATATTGAGCCTCATGCTCAATTTCCACCGATTTTCCTGAAACTCAAGGATAAAATGGTCTTCATAACGGATCATTTAACTTAATAAGCGATCACAAAATTTCTCTGTCCTTGATCGTGTAATAGCGAACAATAATCGCTAGATAATTATTTTTATAACTTGAGAAGAAAAAATGAATGTTAGACTAATAATAGAATAAATAAATAATTAACCACGTAATAATTTTAATCACGTATACCGGAATATGTCATTCTCAGTGATTCTCTTCTATCTGTCGCACGTGGTTTAGTTTACCATACCTTATACATATATCTTATATTAAATATATTCAAATAAACGCATAAGTATGCAAAGCATTTTATCTATCTGACACTTCTTGGTCTACGCTCTTATACTCTACACACCGCATGGGATCATTAATATTATGCTTTTACGATGACTATCAACGAGTTTAAATGTTGTTTATCTCATTATTAAACTATTCATAATAATAATCTTAATTAAATATATATTTCACATGTGTCGTTACCATTTCATTAATCATAAAATTTAATCATTTAATTATTAATACCAATTGTTAACAGGCAACATGCGTAACAATAATTATTATTCAAGGGCATTTAATTAATATTTGCTGAGAAACTCGACACTAACTTCATCTTTTTAATTAAATTTCGAGCAATGCAGCACAATAGTCGGTAATTTATCATATTACCACAAGAGTTTCTTAAAGATATTTCAATTTTTTTCTGAACTCGGGCCAAAAAATAGATTAACAGCCTTCACTCTATTAGTCAATTTTAATGGGGAAGAAAAAAATATTATGTTAGATTTTCTCCTCGGTTTTAAGGCATTGGGAAAATTAACTGTCAGAGTTTTCAATCAATTTGATTATTCCATTTCCATTGTGAATTTATTAATTTAATTAAAGATTGTCGTTTTATAAATTTTACAAAATTTATGTCTGTATTAGTATCAAATCAGGATGGCATAGAGTAGTGGTGATAAAATAGATTTGTCCATAAAAAGAGAGATCGTTAAGGTCGTACATGCTATAATGCGGTTATTCATTTAACCCACACACTCGATACTTTGAACTATGCATACTATACATACAATAAATCTAGACCAACGACGAGTTTTGATCCTTGATATTTGTTGTTGTCAATATTGTATGTATTTATACGCGCGTATACCAAAAGAGCAATAAACTTGCCCCCTATTATTTATGTATTAAGACTTTTATAATCAATTAACAGTTTAAAGGCACATTTTGTTACACTGAAAAAATTTTTAATTAAAAGTTAAAAACTTTTATATTGTATGGTAAAGTTTTTTTTTTTTTTTTTTTAAACATTATATGTCAATCAATTTGGATTAAAAATTTTTTTTTTTTTTTTTTTTTTTTTTTTTTAAACTATATATGTCAATCAATTTGGTATTTAAAAAAAAAAAAAAAAAAAAAAAAAAATAGGTTACTTCGAATGACACGGATGATGAGGAAAAAGGGAAAGATAAAAATGTGTACAGAGAAAAATTGATAGCGTGACGTCATGAGGATGCTGAGCATCGGACTGGAAATTTTGCTCTATTGTAGATTAATATATGTATAAAGGACTTGTTACCAATATATATATATATAACAACACGTGGCGCTGTATATGACGTCATACTGCAGAAAAGCAAAAATAATTTTATATTATCAATGAGATACTTCAGATTAAATGATTCAAATATGGATAAAAAAAAAAAGTAACGAATTAAATATTTTATTATCATGTATAATGATGATAACAATAATAATATATCCCTATAAAAGTGTATCTTACACTGTAAGCGCATCAAGATTCTTGAGATTCTAAAATTAACGAGCTCCGACGAAAATAATCTCTGGGAATCCCGAAATATGCTAAAGCTTAATACTAACTAAATCTTGTTAATAAGTTTAATTAAGCAATTGCTGTCGATTTAGTAGTTTAAATTTAAAGGTATATAAAAATATATATCATAATTATTATTCAAGAGTATTAAAAATTGTTGTGAAAAAGTTAAAAGGATTGGTTTTGTAAGTAGACGTTAAATGAAAAATTTAAAGATATATCCGTGACCCTCCCAAGAGTGTCACACTCTCTACTGGTGCATATTCCATACAATAACACTATCAACACCTCCAAAAAGCATTAAGTATAAATAAGAGTGCTTCTGTAATGAGAAGTTATATCCTTATATGCTTATATAATGTGGTTTTGTGTAATATGGATACGCATGAGAAATTTAAAAATATTCTAGATCAACAATCAACAACACACAATATAATTATTTTTTTTAATTAAAAAAAAAAAAAACCGCAAAATCATCAATATATTCTGCTGTCAGTATTTAATACAAAACAGGACTAATGGAAATGGAGAGAAAATAAAATAATAAAAAAAAAGACTCGCCCAAAATCCTTGACATATCTTACGATTCTTGTGTTGATATATAATAGATAATGAATAAACTTTTTTCGGAGGATTTTGTTACGATATATCACGCGAATTTAATGTATATTTGGAGGGTGTGTTCGACCCAAAGACCAAGTGGTCAGATCAGTACACACCCATTCAATAATAAAATTTAAAAATTAAAAAAATAAAGTTAGTCATCATCGCCAAAAAATGATATATAATACTTATGGGATAGTCAACAAAATTGAATGTTGTTTTCACATGGATAGATGTCGCAGAGAAATTATTAAAATGACCTTGGTGTGTGGTGATATATCAATAGAGTAATTCGTGCTTCCTAATATCAATAATGTTTAAATATATATACAAATATTGATTTCACGTTACTAATGACCTCAGTTCTTCTCAATGGGCACCAATTGCTGCTAATATACATATTTTAAATAAAGATTATTCACAATCTTTTCATATATATATATATATATATATATATATATATATATTAAATTTAAAATAAAAAATTGAGTCATTAATTTCATTGACAGTCCCGTTATTATTCAAACATATAATTAGATGATTTTATAAATGTGGCTCTGGTAAAAAATTGAGGAAGTAATATAGAAAGATTTATAAAATAAATGACAACAGGAAAAAAATAAAAAAAAAAAACGAAAATTTGCAGAAAGTTTAAACCAGGGAAAGTTAATAATAATAAAAATTTTCTGTATATAGTCTACTACAAAGGAAAGAGGGCGCGGATTTTATGACAATAGAAATGAGAGGAGTGCAGGAGTATATAAGAGTATTTATATTATCGAATAGGAATAAGCGTCATTTAGCGTGATTTAGCAGCGTACCAAAAGCTGTACTGTGTCGTTGTCAACATAGTGTATCAATACTATACATAGAGATGATGTACTTATACTACTTTATCAATAATTTAAATGTAACACCAGAGAGAGTACAATCTCCTCATCCTTAATATATTTAATATTATAATATTATACTAATCCTTTGGTTTATTATTTTGTGAAATTATAATTTGAAAACAATGAAGCGATATAGTAATTACGATCCATGTAATAGTAATAGTAATAATAATAATAGTAAGGTTTATTGAAATTGAAAGGGAACAAAATACCCGGAAATTGAGTCTTACCAATTGAATTACTAATTAAAATGATTCCTCTTTTATTTCCTGTTCTATAAGCCGGTATTATATACCGGTATCAAATAGATTTATTGTTAAAGTTAAATGTCTAAAACTACTTTAGCAAAATAAAAGTTGATTGATTATTTGATGACGATATAGTATACGTTAAAATTAAATTAAAATTAAACTGTTGTTATTATTGTTATAAGTTATAATAAAAACAGTCTGTTGACACATGACATACTTATTGATTGAATTTAACCAACTTAAATTTATGATAGAAATCAAGACACAGTTTGATGTGACAGTATACTGATTAACTGCTATATAGTTTATACCGCAACCCACCAGGCTCTGACGTACTTTCAGTGGCTCTCATTATTTTTTTTTTTTTTATTATTTTTATTAATTTTATTGGATTAATTAATTATCCTTATTATCGAAAAATTATTTTTATATATACTAAAACTATTCAGGCTCTTTAGACTTTACTGAAAAATTTATTAGCGGGCTGGTGATGTGACTTATTTAAATAAAATATTTCTTACAGTTGATGTGAGTAGAGTGGAATATTTGGAATAAAACGCGAAATGAATTTTAAACAGTGGGATTACCGTGAAACCGCTTATAAAAATTATCAATTTCATTGGTACTTGGTGGCCTTCAATAGCTCAGTTGGTAGAGCGGTGGACTGTAGTTGTATGATAATCAAGAGTAGAAATCCATAAGGTCGCTGGTTCAAATCCGGCTTGAAGGAATCTTTTGTTGTATTTTTTTTTTTTATTTTGAGAAAATTTTTCAAGTATTATTTATAAATATTTCGTATGTATAATTAGATTTAAAATTTTTGTCTGTCGTTGATATTTATAGAAATAATTGGCATGGTTTGAGGATACGTAAAGGGTGGTTTATGACACTTAACTGTCTTGAGTATTGTGATGCGTGTGGCGCCAAAGGGGGCTAGCAAGTCTTTTATTAATTTATTCATATTCTGTATTACGGCCAGTCCAAGTCTCCAAGTTCAAAGTATCCAATGCAAGGTATAGTATTACGTTAGAAAGTAAACCGCAAACCACGTGCGTGATATTCTAGACTGTTCTCAGTATACTGTAGATATTATTAAAATAAAAAAATAAAGAAGGGTGCAGTGGTCGTATACTCTAAGAGGGGATGATGATGTTAAGCATCGAATAAATTAAAGCTGTTGCTAACTGCATTATCGACTTACCCTGCGGGTTGCGGGGTTGCGGGGTTGCGGGGTTGCGGGTATCAATGGTTATTATATACGTTTAGTTGTAAGTTGTAACAAGTTGTATCCATCAATCCAATATATGTACATACATACGTATTGTTTTAAATATTTTTTTAAATACATATAGGTATATATTATATAGTAAGGACATCTACTCTCGAAATTGCTCACCATGTTAATTTAACGTTTAGTTTTGTTCATACATGCAATACTAAAGTTGTCTATATGCACTGCAAATAAACTACTAGGGGAATAACATAAAAAATTTCACCTGAATTGTCCGAACAAAGGGAGTACAGTCCAGGTGGAACAAATTGGGAAAATTATATACGAGGGCTTTTTATTCTCAGAATAACTTTTTTAGTGTCATTGTTAATAGAAAATTTTCCAATGCTTTATGTTGAAAATAAATAAAATTATTTTTTTTTTTTTTTCTCACTAACTACTCTATTCTATCTTGTTGATATTATTATGTCAGATGACTCATATAAATCACTCCAAAGTTAGTTACGAAACAATCAAAGATATTTAATTATTTACTTTCTTTACCATGATTTTAATTAATTAAAAATAAAAAAAAATTCAATTGAGTTTTTATAAATGGTTCCTGATTTAAAAATAAATAAATACAAAAAATAAATTCCGACCGTGACAGGACTCGAACCTGCAATCTTCGGATCCGAAGTCCGACGCCTTATCCATTAGGCCACACGGTCATGTACACGGATTTATGCTATTAGTTCCTTCATAAGTTGCAATCACATTTCGATGTGATATTAAATAATTATCATTCGCAAATTTTAAACATTATTTTTTTTGTTTTCTATTATCACGAATAACTCTGATAAAAACTAGTTAGAAAATAATATATTCATTGATAGATAAAAAAATATTAAATTATCATATGGTAAAACAGAACTTTGTTTTACCACGTACATATAAAAATAATCAACAATAAATTATAAAACGACTAGATTATTTAATGAGAATTGATGAATGAATTTAATAAATTAAATTAAAAATATATGTATTAACAATCAATGTAATGATTTAAAATAATAGTAACCTTGAGCGATGAGGAAAAGAAAAAAAAAGGAAACACTTTCACCATGCGAGTGTTGAGATAAAAATTAAAAATAGGTGAATGAGTATTACCTTGTTGGTAGAGATGATTAACAATGTTAAATATCCAGAAATAAACAGTGCACTGGAGAGATTACCACAATGAAAAATAATACGGCATTATTGGACAGTAAACAAACCCTCTCGATTATTTTGTTCTCTCAAACGTCTTTAACTCACTCTGCAAATTATTATTAGAACTGGAACCTGAGCAACCCTCTCACAGATGGCACCATCGTCCAGTCTGCTCTCAACAATCGATAGTTGTCTGGAAAATGAAAAAAAAAAAAAGTTATAAAAAATATACATATATAAATAATATAACTGAGTCTCGATGTTGGCCGAGCGGTTCAATGCATTGGTCCGTTCGTACAATTCATGTGGCAAGGCGCGGGTTCGAACCCCAGCGAGTCCAAAGATTTTTAACATTTGTTGATATCTTTCGATTCTCTGAGGTTCGGCTCCAGCGCTGCCTAGGTTAAGGCAAGTTCCTAACCAACACAGCTACCCACCACACAATCTACCAACGGCCGAATAGGAAAAAAAAATACCCAGAGCCAAAAGAATAATAATAATAATATAACTAAAGGAATTAACACAAATTTAGGTATCTATTGTAACGTGTGTTATTTAAATTTATAATGTGAATAACAATTATTTCAGAGAATGAAACTGAAATGATAATTGTCAATTACCATATGATTTAATAAAATTAATGAGCTGTTGCTTAATTATAACAACAGTCACCGTAAAATAACATTAACACTTAATCCTCTGCAAAACAAAGCTTTTAGCAGGGAATAGCTAATATGTATAAATCGGATATAGAAAAAATAAAGAAAGTAAAAAGGCGAAAAATGTGAGAACAAAAGGATATCAATAGGATTGGTTTTCTTTCACACAGCTTACAAGCTCTCAGGGGTCGTAACTCATTATTTAATCGACACACTGGGGTCAATGTATATTCTTGTAATATACCCCGACACCTCTACATCCCTACATCCAGGATATAAACTCTCATTATAGTTAATACAGTAAATAGTTATATTCGCTATAAGTAGAGAGTACACCTGCAGTTTACAATATACATATAAGTATACATATATGAGTATTATGCTGTAGTGCATCCTTCTATTGAGATTGGATAGTGTTGCGTAATACTGTTTCACTGTTGAATGTTCTGTATAGTAGATATATATATATATATATATATTGATAGATATCAGTTAACACTGATACTCTGAGAGAAACACTGGCTTCTCATCCTCATGCTCATGCTCATGCTCATGCATGTATTTGCCGCGTAACGTCATGTGTTTATAAAGGGTCACAATTCGATCGTCTGTTGGGTAATTACGGGGTGATTAAACTTCCGCCCTTTGCGTATTGGCTGTTTCAATACATATACATCTAACTATCAATATCGTATTTTCGCCGTTGGACATTGAATAAAGAATCTAAATAAAATAACTTGAAATACCCTCGGAAGTTTAGTTGCAGAAGTAATTGGCCAACTGTGACCCCCCTGCCACTACTGCCCCCCAAGACACTTTATGGTTACGAGTGTTTTGGCTTACACGGAGTCCGCAATCACCCACCAAATAAACTCACATTGTCTGATGCTTCTTTTATCCAATTGTACTTAGATATTTAAATTTAATCCAACTATAAACAATATGCTATTACTATTTTCATTGTTTGATAAAAAGAAAACAACAAAAAAAAAAAAAAAAAAAAAAAAAAAAAAAGCGATAGCTAGTACGGTGTTTTAAATTATTCATAACTACCCACTGGTGTGTGACTCATACATAGAAGATGTATTTACTCAGGCGTCTGGTGTATCAGTTATACATGCAAAGAAATAAAAAAAAGGAAAAAAAAAAATTCATTTAGCAGAGGCAGACCGGAGACTTTTATTTTACTGTTAAGAGTTCTCAAGGCATCTGTCGACACCGCACGTGGACAAAGTTTAACTTTAAGCAACCCAAGTTACTGTTTCCAAGACATTATATTCCAAGTATCGAGTACACCAGTCTGATGATGTATACGTTATTTTATATTCAACTAACGTCTCCACCGAATTTTATTTTTAACAATAAAATATACTGTTTAAATTGAAATTTAATCACTCATATACAATGTTCAATAAATTCTCGTTTAGTTAATGACTATTATATTAACTTATCAATATCTACTGGTTTTAGGGGATACTTAAATTGACTTATCTCTCTTTCTCAAACAATAATAGAATTAAAAATATTAAGTATAATTATATGGAAAAAAAAAAAAAAAAAAAAAAAAAAAAAAAATGTATGTTTTGTCAGTCCCTGGTCTTTACTGTAACCAGTACTAGTATTTCGCCCCCGCGTATATAACACTCATCTGGTCTCTTTATAGTTTTATACACATGGACATGTATTATATAGACATGGTGTATCCTCGTTTATCCTGGTGTTTGATTCGAATGAGAGAGAATAAATGAAAGCACCCGTAGATACATGGAACATGGAACGATAGAAGTAGTATACATATACCAGTATACAGCAGAGTAGAGCAGACACGAGGGAGCAGACGCCGGTTGGTTTCCCCAGTGCGTCACTAGTCAAGTAGTCAGTAATGTCAGTAATACGCGCCGTCTCGTGCCGTCAACATCTCTGTAATTTTTAAAATTATTATTATTTATTTTATATATTTAAATTATTTATAATGGCTGTGTGTGATACATCTTTGGTGACATCGTCGAGCTCCTCGGGTGCAATTCCAAAAAAAAATCCACCATCAAATACTCCTAATTACAGCGGGAGTACTGTCGCTGCTAATGAAAAATCAATTACTTGGCAACAAAGACTTTTTGGTAAACAAGTACAACGTTGCAGTGAAATAAATACCGAAAATAATAAAAAATTTAGCAGTTGTATTGATGTAAGCGCATTTGTTGATGAGACCGAAGGTAGCTCAATGTGTGAAATAATAGGTGTTTATTTCAGTTTTATAAATTCAAGTGGCACGTGCGATGAATTTACCAAACAATTGACTGAATTATATACAAATGTTAACTCTGTTCCCGCTACAAATGGTGATCACAAAGATGATACCCAATCAAATTCAACAACTCTATTTGGACGGAAAAAAAAATTTGAAGTTGTACATATTGTTTTATGGAGCAATGTTACCGATGTACTTGACTTTGATCAAAGTTTTAATAATCACATTAACGATTTGCCATGGCTTGTTATACCTAATCAAGACTACGAGAGAAAGGTATCCCCTTTTTTATTATTTATTCACAAATTCATCTTTTGTTTTATTTATATTTATATCTCTATCATGTTCTTTAATTTACATTAACTGATGGGAATAATTAAATGAATAGCTAATAAAATATAAATATACTAAAGAGTCAAAGAGAATATTAAATAGAAAACCAAGAGAAATAAATGAGAGAGACAGAGGGGCTTTAAAGTAACTATATATAGTCAATTATAAATTATTCATCATTAATTAGCATATCTCACAATTTTTACCCTTTTACTCATTTTTTCAAACCTCCCAAAATAATTAAAAACACACACACACACACACACACCAATCAATTATCCGTAAAAGTTGCTAAAGAATTCGTTATTTAAAAAACAAAAACAAATTTTTAATTAATTAATTATTTAAGTATTGAGACTAGATAATTGTTATTGAATATACTCTATTTATTTATCATTAATTTACAGTGAAATTAGGCTTAATAAGTTGCGAAAAAGAGATAAATAATCCAGTTTTTAATTTAATTAAATTTATTTTTGTTGATTTGATATATCCTAGCCTTAGTAAAACAGTAAAAACAATATACATTTATTCCCTAATTGGTAGACGAGTATTTTAGATTTTTTTTTCTTACCCTTTATTTCAATTTTTTTTTTTTTTCATCCCACGAGCATTATATATACTAGTATATAATAGCAGCTGATGCTAAAATTTTTTTTTAATTGGACTCCAAATGAGTGAGCAACGTCGAAGTGACGCCTCAATACTCCTATCGATTATTCATTAAATGTCATTGTTTAAATTAACGACCAAGAAAAATTTTCTATAAACACTCTACAGTAATTCCGGTATACTTAAAATTATTAATATTGCACTATAGATATATATTTCGTCTATTGGAATGCACACATTAAAAATAAAAAAAAAAAAATATACTGCTGATGTAAAAACAATAAGGAAAAAATTTTTTTTTATCCAAGGAAAAAAAAGTAATGAAAGAAAGGTGAAGACGTAGAATGAGATCAAGAAGAAACTTAAGTGTTAAAGTGGAAACTATGGGTTAAAATGATTTATACATTGAGTAGAAGAAGAAAAATAAGAAAACTACTGGTGATATGACGGTATGACGGTACTATATGCTTTGTTATTGTACTTCAAAGTAAAGCCATCGACCTCATTCTACGTTCCGGGTTAAAAGGTTAAAAGGTTGTTTTTTTTTTTTTTTTTTTTTTTTTTAATAATGTTATTAAAGTCAATGAACGAAAAAAAAAAAAAAATGGATTAACTTATAAATCGATCGGTGTATTGTTTTTTTTAATCCGAACAAATGAATTTTCGGAGTAGAAACAAGATTAACCAGAAGTCCTTGCGGGAATGTGAAGAAACTGATAAAAAAGATGAATCTCTACTCGGAGAGTACAAGAATAGAGAAAAAAGAAGAAAAAAAAGTAACGAAAATAAAATAAAAAAAAAAAATATAATAGCGAAGGAAAAAGCAGAATACAACTCTGAGTGAGGAGGAGTGTAAAAGATTGTGTGAAGCGGAGCACAAGATTTTGATAATGCAAAAGGAACGGAGGATGAAATGCTGATGTAAAAATGTGTTGATATTATGATTCTTTTCCGGTGATGTGTAAAATATGAAAAGAAATGTGAAAGTAGCTACAACTTTGGTTTCTGACTGTTGGTTACCGGATAGTGACACTAGGGGATGAGACTTTCTGAAGAATCAAAAAATATATAAATATTCTCAACACAATAGAGTTATAGTCACAGGAGGAAAAAACTATTGACAAGATTTTCAAATCTATAGAAATAAAAATAATAAAATGCAATTAAATAATTCTGGTTAATTTTTTATCCAGCAATTAAAATATAAATACAAGTTATTTACCGCTTGAGTAATAACACAAATTACTTGGAGCTATATTTAAATGAGCAAACGAAATTAAACAAAAGCCCTCTACCAGTTGAAGGCAAAGTTTAAGTATTATAATATGTATAATGTAATACTGTAATAATATATCTGTGTGTAGTACTGGGTCGTTGGGTAGTCGGGTATTAGCCAAACCGCATGACAACTTTAACGTTATTGTGCTATATATGATAGGTATATGTTACTGCTACTGGTAGTATGCATTTATCTATCTGAATAAATAAACCCTCAGATATATTTATCTTCAAAATCAAGTCCGTTATCCATATCTTCTCGTGTTATATTAATAACTCATCATAACTTAATCTAACTATAACACAAATAAAAGTTTATTCCTAGCTGCAACAGCATTTTTATAATTATTTCTTTTATTTAAACAATTGCAATGAAGAAAAATGTAAAATTATATAGAGCAAGTAAATAAGTAAGATTTATTAGAGTTTTGTATGTTGTAGATAAACAATTCTTGAAAATGTGAATTTTTTTTTATTATTTCCTTTCTTTCCAACTCGTCATATCCACAATCCACAATCCACAATTCACGATTTGTTTTTTGTTCTGTACTCTACTCTTTTATACTTGAACTTTTGTTGTTCTTAACAGAATTTTTGGAACAATGAGAGGTTCCCCTTACTCCTACTTCACTTAAACATACTTAAACATGCTATGTACTTGAATAATCCACTCGATGTCGTAGATTTATAGTCTTTACTTTATTTTTTTAATATATAACAATATAATATATTTAATCCAGAAGAACTAAAACCACCACCATCAGCGGAGCATACTATTCGTGTTTTCGTTTTGTGCGTTTTTAAATTTATATGATGCACTCGAGTTTTTCATAAAATATTTAAGTCACTCCACTACCGTCGATTTTTTTATTATTTTAAAATTATCTCTGCGTTTAATCTGAATATTTAAACTCGATTTTACTCTCAAATTTTATGTCTATAGTTTAGAAGAATTAAATTTAAATTGGATAATATTTTTTAATTTTCTTTACTTTTATTTGTGTTAAGTTAAATGATAATGAGATAAAAGTAGGATTTTACAGAGCAGAGAAGACAAATATAATCCTCTATAAAGATGAACGTTTTTCAGCTCATATCTGAATTGACGACCCAGATTTTCATAAAATGGTTTTAATTTATCCAACGAATGGTCGAGCTCAGCAAAATGTCATGCACACAAAGAAACGAAAGAAACTAAAAAATAAAACCAAGAAAGTCGCTGAGGAAAAAGCGCATCGTATAAAAAATAAACGTCTCTTATTCAAACGGTCTTTATCTCGAGTGAAGATTTCATCGTTTATTTTTTCCTTTTGAAAAGTCAAAAGTCCAAAAAAAAAATATTCAATTCCAAGATTCTACTGAGCACTAAATTTATCAAAATTAAAGATAATTTTTAGTCAAGTGTATAATTAAATTAAAAAATAAAAAAAAAATCTTATAAAGTTTATCTCTTTCCCTAGCAGCAGGTAGAGTTGTTGGAAGTAAAAAAAAAAAAAAATAAATGTCAGTAGAGACGGTTTCAATCGTTTCAGATCTCAAGAGAGTAGTGCAAACTAATAAGAATAAGAATAAGGATGATGATTTAAACAAAAATAAAATAAAATAATACAGAAGTAGATGTGTAGTGGAAAAAGTGAAAGAAAGAGTGTGATAAGTAAAGGGGATGTACAAGAGACTGCTGGAGGTGGTTGGTAGCTGAGAGTTGTAAGTAGAATCGTCGTACTCGTCGTAGTCGTTGTAGTCGTTGTAGTCGTTGTAGAAGCCAAGGAAAGGGGGCGAAAAGGACACCAGGGAAATAGTGCAGACGAGTGGAAAACTGACTGCCAAGAACGAGTACGACAGAGTATCGACCGCATACTCAATCCATCTAATAAATAACATAGGTATACATCTTGGAGTTTATTGTAAAAAAGGATTAACAATCAGAGACAAAGTTGTTATAAAATTTAATTATAATAGATAGTTCACGATACAAGTGTCGGTATTGAAACAGGTCAAGTTTGTAAAATTTAATCGTGCTCTCAATTCAACTGCTCTACCAGAAAACATGTTTCTGCAATGATTATAATAGACACATCACACATGCCAGTTGTTATTCTTGTCGTACTTGTATTGGTAGTTGTAGACGGAAAAGCAACCCCTTGTATCGTCTATATACATATATACATACATATTTTTTAACTGACTGGCGTATAGCAATGCTATGGGGACTGTGAAACACAGAGCACCCTTCTGGCAGTCGGGCGTGAGAGAAAGCGTCGGGGAGAAACAGGGAAAAACCTCTACTGCACCGTACCAGCGTACCACTAGCAGACTCAACTGCTGCCGAGGTTGCTGAGCTTTAAAAGAATAAAACTCGGCGAATATAACATATATATATATACATATACCTTAAACCAGGCTGTTGGATTTTCTCAACAGCTAACCAGTAAAAAAAACGAGACTCGAAAACTTTGGATTTCTATATACCACTTGCTCGTCACACAGCCTTACACATCTTTTATTATAAGTTATAAGATTCACTTTATTTTTACATAAAACAGCATACCAAATATATAACATATATAACACAGAAAACAGTTTTTATACTGAGATTTTCTCTAAACACGCCTCTTTTTAGTTAAAATATTGATTAAAACACATAATTAAATTTAATGCTGTTAATTTTTAAATAAAATTCTTCAAGGGAATATGTATTAACTGAAAAATACACTTGAAAGTAAGTGAACTCGACTTGTAATAAGTCTATAGGTACGTGTATTATAAGAGTAGACCGTGAGGATTTATTCTCAAAGTTTATTCCACTTGATGACTATTTTATAGAGTGGTACTGCGTGTCAATAAATAATACCACTTGGATCGTTTTTTATTTTCACGTATTATTTAGGAATATATTGATCACTGATTAAATAAAATTGAGATGATTTTTTTGATAAATTAAATATTTTGAAATGAGCTTTTGATAACGAGTTGTTTCTAAAACATAATAAATATATGGTAATTAAATTAAAGAAGCTGTGTTAAAATAAAATCTAAAAATGATATATCGTATAAAATAAATATCGATTATTGAATTTAGATAAATGTTATTACGTAAAACTCGTTTAAATGTCGAATTTAATTTCCGTATCCAAGTGAGCTTGCAAGCAGTAGCTTGTGAGTATATAGCAGTGAAGCTTGAAACTAACAAGCCCTATCTGCCAGTATGACGACGATGATGTTGGTGGTGGTGTTTGAAACCCTTGGTAAAATCGACTAGCTTCTAAAGCATTAGGGGCCAGTTACACGCAAACCCCTTGAGGATAAACTTTCACCAAACTAATATCGTATCAGACAGCTAGCATATATACATATATCAAACTTGTATAAATTTTTAATTTAATATTTTTTATTTTAAATTATAATTAAACCCGAGTTAATATATTTATTAATTATTATTATTATTATTATTATTATTATTATTATTGTTTTCGTTTGTCTTGTGGGTGGGATTTAAATACTCAAGTTGTAAACAGAATCTATATAATAAAGTTTGAGAAAAGTAAAGATACTTTTTTTCTATTTTAAAAGTTATGGAATTTATTGCTGTTTAGATATTTTTGATTGTGTAAACGTATTCTGGGAGCGTAGTCACGAAGCGCGAAGGGGCTTAAACATCAGAGGAATAGAATGCAGACAACAATGTTAGTTGGATAGGGAAAGGGTAAAGGGATGAGTGGGTGAGCAAGAGAATGAGAGAGAATTGGTTCTAGTCGTGAGGAGATAATGCCTCCACGGATCAATACACAATCCAATTCACGTCAACCAATCTATATTATGATATTATAATATTATGATAAATTACGGTTTCAAGTCATCATCCTACCCAGTAGTATGTATTATTGAGTACTTCAATAATAATTATCTGTTGACAAAACAACAAACTCTAGTAAGAAACAAATAATAATAATAATAATAATAATAATAATAGTGCTCTTGAGATAATTATAATAAGTAACGTCTCATACTTTATTAAAATTGGGATGTTGTTGTATTACACTGTAGGAGAGTCCCTCTAGTCCCAAGCCCACAATTCACTGCTAGAGTTTTCCTTGGCTGGTTGACTGGCTGGCTGGCTGGCTGGCTAGATGGTGATACCATTTTCATTCTACCGTAAAATATTTTCCACCTTAGGGGACATACTCCATGAGATTATTCCATGAAATATTGCTGGATGTTTTTTTTTCTTCCTTTATTATATACATATATATATATAAATCCCCTTTTTTTTTATAGCTGCCGATGCATGAAAATTATTATTAATTATCAATTATATTTATAAAATACTAATGATGTAATTGACTTGATATTTTTTAAAAATATAAAATAGATTAAACCCTAGCAGTAGCGTCGATAACTTTAAGAGTAAAGAATTGGATTAACTCGCGGCGGATGAGTTTAGGTTAGTAAACTTTAGAAATACGTGCACAGTTTACGTCAACATTCGATTTGGGATCTGGGATTTGGGATGGAATTCATGCCCCCCGTCCTCTATGTAGTAGTTTAATACACTTATTGGAATATATAGATGTAGAGGAGAATCTCGTCAACATTACCGGGGTTGGTACTATGTCCCTCTGGGGCATATCACTCTCATACTCTTATCCCTGAAATTCTCCTGCTTTGTGTCCATTACCATGCCAAATCATTCAATAGAGATTCGAGTACACGTTAAATTCTATACCCATTTCAGCCAATTTATTTTTCGACATTTTAAATAATAAAAATAATTATATTTTATTCATTTTCTCTTATAATATAATAGAAATAGCCATTGCTAAATAATCCAAGAGTATAACGGCGAAAAAGCTTTTATATAAATTTATATTATATAGTATTTCGGGGCAATAGTTGTTAATAGACAACAAGAGAATGCAATTTAAAATACAGACAGACTGCGTTATGTATATTACACGCACCTTTTGCCCTTTACTTTATATATATATATATATATATATACTCTTTGTATTTATTATTTATTTTTAAATAAATAAATAAAAAATGTTTAAATAGTTAAATTCAAATTGAAAGTGTTAACTATTTTATTTAAAAGTGAGAATAAAAATGCCTCAGGTGTAAAAAGTAATATAAATAAATGAAAAGGGAAAAGGGTAAAAAAAAAATTTCAATCTTGATTTTTAACAACCAAGGACTCCAATCTGGTGGCACACCCATCGCTCGTTTTATAATTCCGTCTCTCATTTTCTTCGTTTACTTTTGCTCATATCCACTAAACATTACATTTCCTTCTTTATTACTACAGTTTTATATGTATATATAGATATGTATACATAAATCTGTATAAAAAGAATGTATATCACTGACCTTTGAATACTCTCACTAAAAAGTTGGTTGTTGTTATCTTTTTATTTTTCTCTTTAAGCTTTTACGCGGCTTTTACCATTTTCTTTTTATTTTTATTTTTCTTTATATATTAAGTATATCTCTGTCACGGTATAAATCTTTATTATTTTATTTCCAACCCGCGTTCATCGTTATTAAGAGGTTTTCATTTTAACGGATGTAACATTTGCTGATAAATAACACCTCTGATTACTGATATGAGAAAAATATATAAACCAGACCGAGCGGATAAATTATTAAAATATTTATAATAGGCATTTTATTGGGCAACATTCTGTGTACGTGAGAATCAGAGACAAGTATAATTTTACAATTGTTGTAATATAACAGATTTATGATTATCAATATTGACATTACCGGTAATAATATATTTGTCAAAAGTTAATTATAAAGGATTGTTAATAAAAAATTAATGATTATAGAAGATAAGAATAAATAAAAAATTTTTTAAAATTAATATGGATTGCGCCATTGATTTAGTCGTTCATAAAATTGATGGTATTCGAGTAAATATAAAAGAATTTTGTATAATACGTATCGAGAAAAAACAATTTAAAAAAACTATACATGGAGTAGTTTATCCGATTTACAAATGGGATGATTTATCTAAATGTTCACAGGGAAGATATGAATTTATTAAGAGAAATTATGAAATTGAATATGATAAAGGTAATTGTAACTTGATTGAAGCACTACAAACTATTAAAGAATATCTAATGACTGCTAAAGAAGTGTATGTTAAGAATCCGATTATTGGAAAATTTTTATCAGATTATTTTACGCCCAAAGCTACAATTGTTTCTCTAGAATCATTTGGAATCAATAACTTGGATATGATAGCCAAAAATCCTCAACATTATTGTTCTTATCATAATAATCCGGGTGTAAGTCAATGTGCTCGGCATGATGCCTCAATTATAGCATGGTGTATTATAAATCCTAGTTCATTTGCAAATTTACTTACAGAGTAAAATATTTAAATAATATTAAGCGTATTTTATTATAAAAGAAAAGATGATTTTTTATTGTAAATAATATTTTTTCCTATTTTATTTAAAGCACAACTTTTAAATATATATATATATATATATATATATTGAAATCACTAAAGGGTATCCATGCATCGAAATAACTGAAATAACGCGGGACGGGCGAGTGCACTTGAGCAGATAGGGCTTTTTTTTTTTATTATTATAATATTTTTTATTATTTTTTAATATCGTTGATGCGAGGCGTCGATGCTTGCTATTGCTTGGATGAGGGTTGCCTTTGACGTTCAGTCGAAACGACAAGTTGAGATAAAGATAAAAAATACTTTGAGTACATATACTGGGAAGCAAAATAGATGTATTTTCATACCAATTCAAGTTAATAAATTTTTTTTATAATCCAAGTAAATAGGGTTAAAGTGATATTATTTAAACTAATACGATAAAAATAAAATAAATTTCAGACTAGACTCACCAGAAGATATCGGATAAAGTCGGGAGTTCCAACGCTGATACTGTTGGAAGGAGCCAGTGGATCTGTGGTAACACGAGGTGGCGTCGAACGTGTCACTGAAGATCCCAATGGCGTAAACTTTCCGTGGAGACCACCTCATCCCAAAGCCACCCTCGAGGATGGTCCTTTGCTCGCTTGCGGAGCCAGAGATACCAAAGAACCCATGCTACATGAGGAGCTCAGGCATTGCATCAAGGGTGTATACTTTAGCGCACACTGGGTAAACATATATTAATATTAATACCAAAAATTTAATCGTTGGTTGAGTAAAAATTTTAAAATAAATACATACACTTAAAGCGGTTTAGTTGTTGGAGAGTTTAGAGGTTGGAAAGAACAACGAAATATTTATTCAACCACTTGATTTTTCGCTGATTTAACTTTCTTTATTATATAAATTCATCTTCTCTCTCTCTTACACACGTACACGCAGATAAGCTTTACTCTTTTAAACTTTTGTGAATATCCGGTGATAGGAGAATTCCATAGAGAGATCTAGTCCCACTGTAAGAGCATCACTACCAAGTTTTCCGAGTTAAATCCTACTCTCATGGAAATGTCAAGCATCATCTGCAGAATACATCAGGGAGAGAAAATGATTTATTATGTTTTACCAGCTAATGTACCTAAATATATAAATAAATATATATATACATTAATAAATGATAGAGTAAAGATAACATATTTAATGTTTGAGTATGCTTTGACATGATTAAAATGATGAAAAATAATAAAAACAATTTTAATTACAGTGTCCACCTTGCAGAGCTTTTACACCACAACTAGTTGATACCTATCAACGAATAAGAGAACGGGGTCACCACTTTGAGGTGATTTTTGTCAGTTCTGATAGGTGAGATTTAATGTATTATTTAATGTAATTATTGTAATTTTGTATATAGAAAAGTATAACTTGAGATAAGGTATAAAATATATAAATCATCTTAGGTAGTTACGAATTACGGAATAGGAAGGGGAATAACCCTCGAGGTTGAAGCTTTGTCGTGTATCCTCCATTTCATATTGGATAGAATCGATGTTGTAACAGGGGAGAAACTGAACCCGGTAGATGGTAGGTAGGTAGGTAGGTAGCTGGTAGCAGTGCGATATGCTTTTTGACTGTCGAGTATAGAGTTCACAAGAGAAAAGAACATTATCCGGATAATAGCAGTAGCAGAGTAGTATAGGAGCTGAATTGAGCAGAGAATACTGCGACTGGTATGTTCGAAGAGATAGAAACTGAAAGCTCCAAGCTCCAAACTCCAAGCTGGAGAGTAGAGGGTAAAAGTACCAACAGTGAGAGGACCAACTCATACACAAATACACACACTGTTACTATCAAACCCCGTAATATCTTTAGCGAATGGCGAATGCCACGCAATTCATGGAGAATTGCTGATTATACTGGGGGTTCATTTTTACGACCGGGAAGAAATGAGTCCTTGGGTATTTATTAGGATACACATAAAAAAATCCTGCTGGAAAATATTTTTTTTTTTTAATTTTACCGTTAAAAATTTATTTAGTAAAAGCCAAGTGTAGTTTTAAAACGGTATCAAATGAAAGTTGAATAAGCGTAAATGTGAAAAGCCACAAACGCCCGCCAACAGTTTTTAACCTCCGAACTTTATCTCTTTCTCTTTGGTAAACTAACATCGCTAACGGCACTAGCAGCATCAACATCACTGGCTTTTTTCCTCTTTACTGCTTAACCAGTTCTTTTTCCTGGTTTTACACTTTTCCACTACCCCTCTCGTCTCACCTTTACTACTTATTTATATCATATATCCAGACTAGACTTTTCTATTTTTTTTTAAAAAACTTCAGTTTTACGGAATTTACCAGAGTTTACCAAAGAACCCCAATCTCTTTGTACCAACAATAATCATATCCTTTTTAGAGGTTTTGCTTTGATAATAAATAAATAAAAAAGAAAAAAACATTTAGATTTACGTATCAAAATAATTATTATTTATAACAATAATAATAATAATAATAATAACAGCAACAACATAAAGAGGAATATGCCGGCACGGATGGGTTTTATGTAAAATCGATGTCAGTATCCGGACATAAAACTGTGTAGACAACGCTATTCATGGAGGCTGATAGATATAAGATACTATTAAGAAAAGTTTATATATGATAAAGATAAAACTCGATTATAATTTTATTATTTTAGATGATGTCAAATACTAGGCGCAGTATTGTTATAGATTATATTGTATATAATAAAAGGGTGACCTGCAGTCTAGTCGATAATAAATTAGCCGCATTGATACTTCTAAATATCAAATAATTTATTTACCTAACTTAAAAATATTTATCAGTTTTATAATTTCATTTTTTTATTATTAAACTTTAAAACTTTAATATTTTATATAACGATTAAAGTAATAATTATAATAATGATAATGATGATAATAAATAATAATAGTTAATTGAGTAGAGGGGAAAGTTATAAATTAGTTAGTGCCGTTGGGAGTTAAGGATCAGTTTATATGTACTTAAACTAAAAGTACGGTTACATGTTGCGGCTGATAATAAATTATAAAAAATAATCTGATCTGAGATAAATATTAATTTCAGGAGTGAAGAATCTTATAACGTACATATTGAATCAATGCCGTGGTTGAGGATACCGTTTACACACGAGGAACGAAGAAAAAAATTGGCAATAGCACTTGACGTACAAGCTATTCCTACACTTGTCATTCTTGATCCTCGGGACAATATCATCACTCTTGAGGGTCGGGCTGAACTCCTCGAAGATCCTGAGGGACTGGTAAATGTTTCTTTCTTAAAAAAAAAAAAAAAAAAACTACATTATTTACTTTTATTTCTGTCTCACACTCTTTTTTGCCATATACCTTCTATTTATCTTCTTTTTCTTTTTTATTTATCCTACTGCTGGAGGATATTTATTTTATGCTCGAATAATTTTTTTTTATTGCCAGAACTTTCCATGGACCACCAGACTGGTTAATATATTGACGGAAAAATATGCTACTTCTTTACACGATGCCCCGGCAATTATTTTATTTGTTGGTAAGTTTATTTGTTTTTATTATAAATAATTTATATTATAAAAATATTTAATCATTATTTTTTTTTTTTTTTATTCTAGCATCAGAGGGAGAAGATTGTGAAATACAATTTGGTGAAAGTGTTCTTTTACCCGCTGCTGAAACTTACAGGAGAGATAGACCAGACTACGACCCTAATTATGATGATCCTGATGACACTCTACAATTTTATATAGCACTCGATGTAAGTTTACAAATAAAAAAAATTAATTTAATCGATAAAATAATAATTATTTGATATATTTATATTTTTAGTGTGAGACATCCGATATTTTACGTGAATTTGTTGGTCTGGATGACGCAGTACCGTTGTTAACAGCCATCGACATACCAAGAGGAGTCTACGCGGTTATGGAAGACGGAGCTGAAATCACTGTTGATTCCGTCCAGCTATTTGTTGACGGATTTAGGAATAACAAACTACCAATAAATAAAATTGCCGCCTCCCAAAAGTCCGCCAAGAATGAAAAAATATCCTCATAAAATAAATGAATTCTCTATTATCAATTTTATACATATAATAAATAATTTTAAAAAATATGCTGTATAAAATATAATTGCTTGCAATATTGAGAAGAAAAAAAAATGTGTAAGATAGAGTAGCGGAGATTTTAAATCAGTATTCAATAAATAATAATAATAACAAACATGGATTATTAGTCAAACGATATTTTATTTCTACATTTAATGCATTGTCATACTTAAAAAAGACAAAAAAAAAAAAAAAAAAACTAATAATAAAAGTTGATTATAACAAAATTTATTTACAAAAAGAATTGAATTTGATTTTATTTTTTTGTATCTATTCTATTAAAAGTTCGCGTTATATTTATATTATTATTTAATTAATATTATAGACTAACAATGTAAAAATTATGTAATTAGAGCTTCGTACAAATTTGTTGACTTATTACAAATATGGAATATAATATTTATATACATTCTTAGAAAAATACCGTAATTTACTAATATTAGTTTTATTAATCGTTGATCAAGAAAAGTAAAAAAAAAAAAAAACAAAAAAAAAAAACAAAAAAAAAAAAGTCGCGTAAATCTAATTCGTTTGCTTTAAATTTTATATGATAAATTAAATATATTAAAATTAAAAATACATTGTAAATTAATTTGATGTGTGTATTTATGTAAGAAGAGCAGCCAGTGCGTCAAAGAACTTGGGACGTTCTTCGATTTTCAGTCTTATTACTGAAATAAATAAATAAATAAATAAATAAATAAATAAATAATTTATTTATTTAATTTAAATAACTTAAAACTAGATAAAAATAAACAATAATATTAAAAATACTTACTTGTTGTATCAAAATAATCAGATTCAATGTGAGCATTAGTGTTTTTAGCCGCCTGTTCAAAAGCTTTGCCGAATAAACTTCTGGGTTGATCCTCACAAACAGGCGGCACACCAACTAATATACAAGTACCCTCATCAGGATTAAAAGTTGCTGAAGCAAGCATCGGTAGAACCCGTGTATGTCTTTTGGATGTTTCAACGTAGGCTTTCAATGTGAATTGGGCAAGCATTATGAGGGGATGTGGATGAGCAAACAATCGACTATCAAGGGTACCTTCTGGTATGGTTACGTACAAAAATGATCCAGCATTCATAACTTGTTTCATTTCCAAAATACCTTGAGCTGTTTTAAATATATTACTCAGCATTAATTTAGCTTTCTCAATACCCCGTTGGAGCACTTGCTTTTTTTTAAGTGATAAACAGTCGAGCGCGTCGAGAAAACAGTGCTGAGGAGAACGATCTTTTGTTGATGATTCCAATAGAGCCAACATTGCATAAACAATATCCGAAGCGCAATATTTAAAAGTATACCCTGACTGTATCGTAAAACTAGCACCTACAATACTGTCAACGTTGTACTTGGAGGCCAATCGTTCAATCATTTCCCGAAATTCAAGCCTTAAATTTAAATCCATAGCGGTGAATCGCTGTTTTGATTGATCTAATGGCAATCCCATTTCGGCAAGCAGCCCACGAAGGCGCTGATCTCCCCGGATTGACCAAAGTCTAAGAGACACTGCTGTTGTCATTGAATGTCTCAAACTTGCCTCAACTGTCCAATGACGATACAGAGCCAACTGTATATCTTTATCGTAGGTTACTTTTGCCGCGCTGAGCTGCTGTTGATCTGAATCAACACCCTGACGATGACTTAGTCGCGATACATGACTCTGCAGACGGCCTATTTCCAGTACACTTTCACTAGATTCTATTTTATTTAGAATAGATTGCTCTGAGGATCCAACAATTGCCCACCAAACCATATTCAAGCTGTCTTTAGACATTTTCCATGCCATTTCATAAATAATAACTGCGCTAGACTTACTGTAGTAGCTGTACTGCATGTAGTTGAATAAAATAGTATCACGTTTTTCTTCCCACTCACGTCGTGCTCGTCGTTTCAACAAATCCTCTTCATTCAAACGACGACGCTTTGCTTGACGTGACTCTACCATTTCCTCATCTAAATTATCATCCTCCTCCTCCTCCTCCTCCTCTTGATCTTCTTCATCAGACTAACAAACAAACAATAATATTAAATTAATAAATTATAATAATAATAATTAAATAAATAATTACCGAATCTTCACGAAATATTTCATCGTATTCGGGTATCTCTTCATCGTCGGTTGGTTTCCCAAGAATACGTATCTGTCCTTCTGAATAGACATTACACAAATCGTATGGCCGATGACTATCGATAACAAAAAATATAATATCTTCTGGGGGCTCTAGTATCTCAACAATATCAATAGTACTTCCACAATTAATCATAATAACATATTTAATCTGTAAATATTCATTTCCATTAATTTACCAAGGTACTCTTTAAACTCTTTAAACTCTTTAAATTAATTCAATCGTTAATAATTATGAATAAATATTTGTTAATTTAATTATATTTATTTAAATAATTATAGTTACCTCCTCGGCATTGTCTTCATAAGCTTTTATCAAATCTTTAAGTCCTTGTACTGGAGCAAGAGTGTAGACGATGTTGTCATTTTTAAATAGTTGTTGGAGTATTTTACAAGCACAAATAGCGTCAACGTCAAAATTAACCAGCAACAAACATCTCTGATCAACAATAAATTAACACATGTTCATTATTACTACTAGCAATTAGATTTAAATAGTCATTTTATTTAAATATTAAGCATTTAATAAAAATAAATAATTATGAATTAATTAGTGATTTTTACATAAAAATTGAAGGTCAATTAATTGACAATAGAGTGATTGATAACCTTGATTGTTGGGTTAAGTAACTTTAACAGTAAGAATAGTAAATTAATAATATTATTATAAATCACTGACCTTTCCTTGTACTATGCCGTAGAAATCATTGCTAAGATCCTCCACAAACATTATGCCTTTATTTACGTCATTTAAATGTATTTAACTCGTCCAGAGTTTGTTTAATTATTAACGTTCAAACAATTGGGACGAGATCCTCCGTGTGTGTTTGTGTTTGCTTGGTTATAAGTACGCTAACGGTTGCCGCGAAAACGTTCATTCAAATTTCACCCATTAGACAGCAGCACTGGCATAGGGATCTAATTTACCGCCAAAATTTAAACATTTAATTAAAATAAAGCCATTAATTTTTTTATGATTAACTATTTAACAATCTGACAATAATAACTGTTTATTTATTTTTTTTTTATAAGTAATTGTATTTATATCATTATTGAAAAAAATTAATTTATATATTAAACAACCTTTTATGAATACAACAACTGGTTCGCCATCTTTAGTTCAATTTTAATAAATGGATAACAATTCATAACAAATATTAACCTCAAATGCGTACATGTGATTTCTGTTATAGTTCTCTGTTATCATATTATAAATTGAAATCAACTTTATTGTTAGTATTTATTTTATATTAAAATTAAAATTAAATACAAATAAAATAAAATAAAAATATGGCAAGAAGACCCGAACATCTGGCACCACCAGAAGTGGTAATTATTTTTCTTTTTTTCTATCAAATCTATTTTTTTTTTTTAATAAACACATCTGATTAATATTTTATTATTTAAACAGTTTTACAATGAATCCGAGGCAAGAAAATATACATCAAAGTAAGTTTTGTTTTTTTTTTTTTTTTTTTGAATTAATGATTGACAAATGTATTAATAAAATAATAAACAGTTCAAGAATGATGGAGATTCAAGAAAAAATGACTGAAAGAGCTTTGGAGCTTCTTCTTTTACCAGAAGAGACGTGTTTTATCCTAGACATTGGCTGTGGCTCTGGTTTAAGTGGCTCCGTTTTGACAGACAACGATCACCATTGGGTTGGCGTTGACATATCTTCAGCAATGTTGGGTAAATATTTATTTATTTAAACTTTATATTTATCACTGAATTAATTGAAAAAAATTATAACGCAGATGTGGCTCGAGAACGTGAAATAGAAGGTGATTTGGTTTTAAACGACATTGGACAAGGATTGCCTTTCAGAGCTGGTACTTTTGATGGGGCTATTAGTATATCCGCGCTCCAGTGGCTCTGCAATGCTGACAAAAAGAGTCATAATCCTGTCAAACGACTTAACAAGTTTTTCACATCTCTTTTTGCGTGTTTGTCACGAAATGCAAGAGCTGTATTCCAATTTTATCCAGAAAATAGCGAGCAAGTAGAATTAGTGACGACACAGGCTACAAAAGCTGGTTTTTTCGGTGGTGTTGTCGTCGACTATCCAAACAGTACCAAAGCCAAAAAATTTTTCCTCGTTTTAATGACTGGAGGCAATATGCCAATGCCAAAAGCTCTAGGGGACGAATCAGAGTCAGCTCACGCTGGTAAACACGTCACAAAGCGTGACACTCAACGTGGAAAATCTTTGAAAAAAGGAGGAAATTGGATTTTGGAGAAAAAAGAAAGAAGAAGACGACAGGGTAAAGATACACGTGAAGACACTAAGTATACTGGAAGAAGACGGAGTGGATTTAATTGGAGAAAGTTTTAATTTAATTAAAAGACTTTTTTTATATATATATATATATATTATTAAATAAAAATTTATTGAAATACTAAGTTTGTTACTTATTTACATTATTTTTAAGCAATTAGTTAAGATGCTTGTTCAGGAATAAGAAACTCAGAAACACTTTTATAAACGGGTTTTGGTAGCGCTTCTTTTAATTCATCTCTATCGAGCCACTGGTACTTGAGATTACTAGGAAGGTTGCCGTTAACGTACCTGGCCAGATAGTAAAATATTTTAGCGCCTCGTGTACCATTCTCGCGGACCGTTTTTGGATAAACATACTTGTAAAATCCCATGGGTGCATTTCCGTAAATTCTTACGCTTAAATTTTCTCCACAAGTCTTTCGTAAAATTCTTTCAGCAGCCTGTAGACAAATTTAAAGTTAATAGTATACTGAATATTTAAAAAAGTAAGCAATCAGTTATAAATCAGAATAAATTACCTGTCTCATATTCTCTCCTTGTTCTCTAAGCCCTTGGGGAGGTAGCCATAAATTATCGTTATCAATTTTCTGTTGAACACAAAGAAATAAAGTTTTGTCCAATTTTCTCTCTAGAGAACTGGTTATATTTTTTAAATCAGCTTCAGTAATACGAGAAGCAAATTTAAATTCCTTTAATTCGGCGTCACCTTGGTCCTCTATGTCTTGAGCACGCATTGAAGTAATAACATCTGCGTCTAAATCAATCATACCTTTTTTTATCTTTTCGTCTTTTCGCTTTTCATTTTCTACGTTCAATTCGTGATCACACTTTAAGCTGTTCTCCAGCTCAATCTCATCCAGCAAACCCTGAAAATTTTCTTCAATTTCAGTTTTGGGTGCTGTTATTATTGGATGTCTTTCAACACAAATAGCGCTAAGCAGGTCCCATTTTTCGCGAGACGCCGTGCTCATTTGGCATTTTAATTGATCTGTAATAATTTATCAATTAAAATTAAATTATTTAAACTGGCTCAATAAATACTTACTTGATAAAGTGTTGATACAAGTATAAAATTTAAATGACTGTTTCAACATTTTTTATTATTTTCTAATCACTACTATTTTTTAAATTAATCGTACAATAATATGTTGAGGGTTGAGGTTGTGTATACAATTTATAATGATAATATCCAATTGAAATTTGTGTCTTTTCGAATCATTACAAATAGGAAAAAAAATTGTTCTGTAGATGGCGACTCGGTTTTTGTCTTTTTAGATAAATAAGTTTTCGGTAAGCTTCGTTTTTATACGAAAAGGATATGTATAAGCCCGTAATTGTTGTTGTTGGACAACTTAAAATCTTTAATAAAATGGCAGCAATTGTTTATAAAAATTTAATATTCTTTATAATTATTTTTTATATATATATATATATATATATGTCATTCAATACAAATCATAAATGTTTTTAATTGTTCTTGTAATAAGATAATAAGATAATAAATACATTATAAATAAAGTGTAATTTATAAAAAATTTGTAATTTTAAGGTAAAAAATATAAATTGAACTTGCGGAAAAACTTTTGTTTTAATAAACTTATGTATGTATGTATGTACATTATTTACAAATTAATTCTACGAAAAATTTATCAAACTAAAGTCAGTTTACATCTGACAATTTATATTGATTTTATTACTCAAAAAATAAATGAGTATTAAAAAAATATTCATTCATAGTTTTTTTGAACTTTTTGTATGTGGATTATTTTTTTTTTTTTTTTTTTTTTTCTCAATTCGTTGATAATAATTTATTTATTAAAAAAAAATCCTAACAATTATCAGATGTTTGTTAATTTCAGTATTATGAAAAGTTGTAAAATTTCTTGTCGTAAAGTTAGATTTAAAAAAATATTTAATCTTTTGGTTTTAAAAAACCATTTTTACTTTTGACTTCATTGACTTTATCTTCATCGTCAGATGGAAATCTTATATGACGATTTTTTTTAGTTTGGAATTTTTTTCCCATTGTCTTGACTTGTGACGACTTGAAACGTTTCGCCATTTGTTCATCAGAAACTTCTGTTTCTCGTTTTATTTCTTCTTTTAAATTTTTCATATTATTTTCTTGCTCCATTAATTTTTCAATTTCAGGATTCATTCCACGAAAACTGAGCCTTCCATCTACTAGTTGTTCACAGAACATGTAACTTGATTCCATTACATATTTCCCACTAAAAATTATAAATAAATAAATAAATAAATTTCAGTTTTAATTAATATAATTAAAATAAATAACTTTTTAACTTACGATTCTTTTTTCATTTTTGTTGTCAATTGGTTTTCAAAATACTCTTCTCCTTCCATTTGAAATTGTTCTTTGTCAACCTTCTCTTTCGTTCTTTTCATAAACTATAAAAATTATTATTCAATTAATTTAAATAAAAATAATTAGGGCCTTTTAAAGATAGAATTTTTTAAATAAACTATTCTTGCTCCAATTTATTCTCAATTTCAGTATCATTTATAATTAACTAAAAAAAAATAACTTTTTGACAAATAAAAATTATTAATTTTGTTAAAATATATGATTTTTTTTATTTTTTATGATTTCTAAAGAAATATTTTAGAATATAAAATTATATTTACCTTCATTTGTAAAATACTCTTAGACAATTGTACTTTCTCCATTTTTGTTTGTTAATAGTTTCTAAAGTTATTATTTTAGATTCTTAATTAATTTTAATTTTAATTATTTAAAACTTTAAGTATTAATAATAATATTTTTTCGCTTAAATTCCTTTTCAAATAATAATATGTTTATAACCTTTACTCCATATTATACTATGTATTATTTCAACGAGGCACATGTCATTGTCACATATAGAGTCAAAGTTATTTAACCCGAAGTTTACTGCTATTTAACTATTTAACTAGAAACGATAAAAGCCGAAGAATTCCGAATCCGCGGTATTTATTCATTCTGTTTCGATTATATACAACAGGCGGGCTGGCGGGCTGGCTATTTTTGACTGTACATAAATTTCTTTTGCAGTTAAAAAAAAAAAAAAACTGATGCTACCTATTAATAATTATAAAAAATAATCTATTTAATCTTGATATTCTTGAAATAAATAATTGAATTATTCTTTTTAAAAAGACTTGTTTCTTCAATATTTCAATTAATTTTTCAATAGTGCAGTTTGAAAGGTTTATTTCTATGAATCGTTGGGCTGTTGGGCGACACTGAAATATTTTTTTCTACCAATCAAACGTTAGATTGAAAAAAATTACCCAGAATGCCTGGGGGGAATGAATGCCTTTCCTTTCATCAGAGCGACACCTGGACACCTGGATACCTAATTATTCGGGAGATGATGCGCGTTTATATATGCATTAATCTTTAAACCTTAACCTTAAACAAATGGATTGATCGATTTTCGTTGCTTGGATATCTAGTTCAACAATTGTATTATTGTCTTAATTACTTTTATTATTGTTGTTTTTAATAAGTTAAGTCACTATGTAGATAATTCATTTAATAAATACTGTGTTATATTTTACGTATGTAACGTATGTAATTGATATTTTGAAGAAAAGCAAAGACCTGTGTGTGTGCGTGTGTGTGTTTGGCCATACACTATGTATGTCTGTAACGTGTAATTAAGATAAATTATATTTTTTACTATTTTATTAATTTGAAAATTCAGTTGTTATTATTACAATGTCTGTACATTATAAATTTAAAACATCTTTAGAGTCACATATCGTATCTTTTGATGGTTTAAATATCTCAGTGGCTGATCTTAAGAAAGCCATTTTTCATCAAAAACGCTTTGGAAAAAATGCTGATTTTGATCTTCTTATCACTAATGCAGAGACAAAAGAAGGTAAATTTCCAAATTTTTAGATATCAATCATATCGTTTTTAATTGCATATATTAATTTTTAACAAATTGCATATACTAATTTTTATATAGATTACACGGATGACAATATCCTTATTCCGAAAAACACAAGTCTTATTGTTGCCAGGATACCTTTAACAGTTCAACAAAAAAGATCGTGGAACCGGTCTGAACCACAATCATTTGTTAACTTGAAAGATGAATCTAATTTAGGTCATGCTAATGTTGATTTGACGCGGTTAGATGGATCCGAAGAAGATAAAATCCGAGCCATGATGACTCAATCAACACAGGACTATGATCCATCAAAGTAATTATTTTTCTATAACTTTTATTTTTTACAATAAATCTCTTGTTACTTGTTGAATTTATTTAACAATTCACTAATTCATTATTACTACTTAATAAAATATTTTAGTTAAATTTTGTACGTAAAGTAGTCCTAATTAAAATTTCAAGCATTGGTTACTATTAATATTTTATCAGCTTGGTAAATTATTAATAACGGAACTATTCTTATATTTTATATTAAAAAAAAAAATATTTAATTTATGTTTATAGTTACATGAAAATCCGTGGTGCTAATCAATCAGGTGAAGTACCACCAAAATATCGTTGTAATAAATGCCATCAACCTGGTCACTGGATTAAAAATTGTCCTCTTGGTGTGAATCAAGAGCCTATTGAAATTAAAAAAAGCACTGGAATTCCTCGAAGTTTCATGGTACCAGTCGATGGCCCATCAGTTCCAGGTGCCATGATGACTCCAACAGGTCATTATGCTGTTCCTGCTATTGATCAGTAAGTTTTTTTCTCAATTTATTCAAAAAATCTTTATATTAACTGTTCTTTTTTTATAAATATTTATTATTTTATTTTTAATTATTAGTCAAGCTTATAAAGAAGTTAAAAAAGAACGACCTCCTTTTTCAAATGATCCGGAGCCTATTGTTAAAAAACCAGAAATACCAGAAGATTTACTTTGCAATTTATGTAAAGACTTATTAACTGATGCAGTTATGATTCCGTGTTGTGGAAATTCTTTTTGTGATGAATGTAAGTTTATTGAAGTAAATTATATATTTATTACTATTAATCAGACTAGTGTTGATTGTGATTTATATATAATTTTTTTAAAAATTATTTATAGGTATTCGAACTCTACTACTTGAATCCGAAGATCATCAATGCCCCGATTGCCCGGAAAAAGATATATCACCAGAAAATTTGATTCCTAGTCGATTCTTACGTAATGCAGTAATGAACTTTAAAAATGAAACCGGTTACGCTAAACAGCAAACTTATCATTCAATTCAAAAAAATATAGTTCCTAAAAATACAGCATCTGTTCCTGTTGTTACACCTCCAGTAGAGGAAGAAAAAATAGAAGTTTCCGTTGTATCTGTTCCTGTAGAATCTAAAAAACCACCTCAAGAATTGGTTCCAACTGAACAAGAAAATTTTTTAGCTCCACAAGATACTTATGAGGCACCTGTTGATCCAGGTAAATTACAAAATATACCTTATGTTTAATCAGAATCTAATGAATTTTATTTAATTTAAAGGTATTAATGATAAGTTGATCAAGTTAGATATTGAAAGTGAATCTATCGTGCATCCATCGATAATTGAAGAAGATTCAGAAGTTGTTCCACCACCACCTCCCGGAACTGAGCCTCTGCTACCGATACCATCAGTTAGTAGCTCACCAGAAAAAAATACCGATGTGGTTGCTGATGAGAAAAAAGATTACAATTATGATTATGAAGAAGATAGACGTCCAAGAGAACGTCGTCAAAGTTTTAGCAAAGATAACCGCGAGCGGTAAGTTTAAATTTTTTAATATACTATTATCCTCACAAGTTTTTTTTTTTTTTTTTTTTTTTTTTTTTTTTTTTTTTTTCCCCCGTATTTATAAGTGGTTTTCATAATTACAAGTGGAGATAATCGCCGTCCGGAAAGTGTAAGATCAATTACTAAACGGAGATCTTTGTCACCAAGACAATCTCGTCGTAATGATTATCCAGTTCATAATGCACCAGTACATCAGCCGATGAATCCTGTTAAAGGATACCAAAACATCCCTTCAAACAATTCATCTCAGTACAATACAAATACGCAACATTATGATACTGAAATTCGGAGACCCGATGAGGATCCAAATAGTGGTCCAGTATGTTTTTTAATTTTTTAATTAATAACAATTGTCGTTGTTTAGCTACACATATTAACTATTTCAATTTATTTAGGTAATGGATCATCAGTATCCTCCATCAACAGCTCACCAAGCTCCACTTCTTCCTTATCCGCCTGGAGAAGATCGAATGCCATCATTGCAACCACCTCCACCACAAGGTTATAGTCAACCACCTCCTGTTATGCAACAGCATAATGCACCACCTCCTATGTCTGATCCATACATGGGTCACAGGATGCCCATGTATCCACATCAGCAAGGACCACATTATGGTCCACCAAGATACTCCCGACCGCAATATCAGCAACAAGGATACCGTCCTTCTCAACCTCGTAACTATAATGGCCCACCGCGACCAATGAGAGGAATGCATCATCGTAAGTTTGTTTTTTTTTTTTTTTTTTAAATCAAATTATAATCTTTTGTATAAAATTTATCTTTTCTAATATAATTATGATAGTAGGTTATCGAGGTATTCAACCTCCTCCTCCAGGATTAGGGAGAAATATGTACAATGGAAATCCACCCGGGTAAATATATTTACTTTTTATCTAAAAAAAAAAAAAAACATTTTTTTATCTTATCTATAATATTTGTATTTGTTTTTTTTTATAGAGTGATTGATGATCCTCTTGAAGCTTTTGAGCGTATGCTACGAGAAAAAGATGAACGAGACAGAAGATTAGGGAAAGGACGACGCCGATCTAGAAGTCGTTCTAGAAGAAGCTACACACGATCACGATCTCGTTCTATAAGCCGTCGGTCTCCATTACCACCTCGTGTTAGTAGATCAAGGAGCCCACCACCAAAGAGAAGATCTACAAGATCTCCGCCACCATTAAGACAGCGTAGTAGAACACCTAAAAGAAGATCTCGTAGTGCAAGTGTCTCCATTAGTAGGTGAGAAAAATAATTTTTTTATATTTTAAGCTTAAATATTATTTATACGAATGTTTTTTGATAATTAACTAGCTATTAAAGTTAAAAAAAAATATTTAATGACAAAATTTTTTTTAGATCAAGATCATATTCTCGTAGCCAATCGCCTCGTAGCTCTATTTCACGGGATCGTGAACGAGATCGAGAAAGAGGAAGAGAAAGAGAAAGAGAAAGAGAAAGAGAACGTAATAGAGATCGTGAACGAGATCCGGAGTTTGCCCCTTCACGTTATAGATCACCTGATCGACCCCGTCCAAGGTAACTATTTTTTTTTTCAAAATAAAAAATTCATATGCATATAGAAGACTAGGTACGTAAATCTACAAATAATTAATAAAACTTTTTTTTTTTTTTTTTTTTTTATTTTATTAGATTTCCAAAGGATCAACCTAGTAAATCACGTGAATCACGAGAAAAATATAATAGTTATTACAATGATCCACCTGCAAATGAGTATGGGTTTAAAGATCGTGAGCGTGATATTCCGAACAACAGAGAGAGATCTGGTTATCGTTACCCACCTCGAAATCAAACAGCACATCACAATATTCCACCGTTGATGCCACATCTAAACACTGGAGCTCATCAACCACAACCGCAGCGGTCCTTTGGAGGTCCGTCGCAGGATAGGAAAGACTATTATGATTCTTACAACAGGTATTTCCGCTACAGTTGTATTTTCATTTGCGTATTTATTAAGTACTTATTGATCAATATATTTAAATCTTATTTGCATGTTTGTCGTTGGATTATTTTTGAGCGATTTAAAATAATATCAATATAATCCAAATTATATACTCAACTTAATTTTTATATAAATCCACTGGCGTACTTTGAGATTAATCCACAGAAATATATTTTTTTTAACTTAGTTTTATAATAACTTTCAGTTGTTTTTATTTTTTATTATATCAACTGATAATATTTAGCGTAAAATTAAATGTATGCTGTAAAGTAGGTGATTCTCTACAAAGTTTATAGTACGAACATGCCTCTTATGATTATGAGTAATTTTGTTTTATTATTCATTAATGCCCCATTAGTAGTAATGAATTACATTTTAGTTATGCAAAATATTTTTCATCAATTTTTAAATATCTGCTATATTAATAAGTATATCAAAAATATTAGGATATACTTTTTAAAAAAAAATTTTTAACATAAGCTGTGATGGAATTGTGATATTAGTTTAATAATAATTTAATGTTTTTACATATTGTTAAACTTATACCTCTTATTTATAAGTTTTATATCCGTCGGTGCCAAGATTTAGTCTACTACAATATACTTAAAAATTCTTCTATATATTAGCATAAGAAATACTAAGTTATAAAAATGTGAATTTGATAGAATACTAAAGGATACATATAGGGTTTTTAAAAAGTAAAAATTTTGTTTTCTCCTCTGGTTCTTTATCGTAGTATGTGTTTTTAATCTTTCTTCTTTATTTAAAATTAATTATATAATCATTAAAAAAAAAAAAATTCCCAAATTTGATTATAAACGAAAAGCAAATTGCACAACAATATTTTATTTTAAATTAAAGCGTTTATAAAATTTTTATTTTTTAAAAATTGATAGTTAAAATTTATTAAAATGTTTAACTAAATATGATAACTACAATTATAAGCGCGTCTACAACATGAAAAAAATTTTTTTGTTGAAATTATCGATATCACTAACATAATCTATATCTATTAAAATTTTTAAAAATAAGTATAAATTTACTCTAGTTAAGTTGTTGTCGCTTGGAAAAGAATTTCGCATTTTATTTATAAAAACTTTTTAGAAAAGATAAAACGATGATATTAATTAATTAAACAATTTTAAATATCTTTATAATAATAATAATAATAATAATATTTTTAACGTAATTTTCTCCAAATTATACCAGTACAAACTACTTTAGTATATTTTTTATAATTAAAAATTAAGGTAACTAATACTCTTTAATTATATGCATTTATTTTTATACTATTTACTTTATGAATGTTTTTTTTTTTTGCAATAAATTTAACAATATACTTGTTACAAAGTGTGCTATGATAGATCTGTGATATAAAGAATTTTATAAATATTTGAAAGTATTTCATAAGCCTGATACTACTTATTAATCAAAATTGTTAATTAATGTAAAAATTAACTTGTACATGAATTTTATAACAATTGTTTTCCAACAAAAAAAAAATTGTCAACAGTATGACATCATTATGTTGATTTGAGTGTTTTGCCAGAATGTTCATTTACATTAAAACATAGGAGCATTTTAATTTATTAATAAAATTAAAAAATCATGTCGTATGAGTATTAAATAGTTTAAAATTTTTAGGCTAAATAAAGTAGTACTTACTAACTATTTATTATATATAAAAGATACACTTCAAGTGTTGATTTATTTTATTGATCATTTCGCACATCTTTTTTTTTTCTTATAAAATTCTCAATTTTAAACTAATTTTCACTACGATTATGTGTTTATAAACGAAAAAAAAAATTTGAGAATTTCAATAATAAAAAATAATTTTTTTTTTTTTAATAAATTACTAGCTGTAATAAAACTTGATCGCAGATTCAATATACATTCTAAAATTAAATAGTAAGAAGAATTAAACCAATTTTTAACTTTAATAATATCAACATTGTCAGTATTTGTCAAAATGCGTAAAATTGTGTTCTTTTTTACTTTAATTTTAACAATAATTCACATCATAAACTACCAGAAGATTTTCATGAATTCTTTGTAATCAATGTGTTGTAATAATTGATTTTGTATCATTATGTTTTTTGATTGTGATAATTTTATTTGTATGGTAAATAAAGTAGTACGAGAGATGAATAGTTTAATGTAGTAAATTATAGAAAAATGAATAATGGATATTACGCTGATTGTCAACTTTTTAAAACTTTAATTTGGAACAATTGGTAGAATTAACAACTACAACGCAATTCAACATCAAGATGTTTTCAAGATATTTTTTACCGTTTAAATCCAACTTGGCTCTGATTCAGGTAATTTCAAGAGTGAATCAATATTTACAATTAACAATTATTTTTATTGTCTTATGGATTATTGCTGTTATTTTTTTTTTTAAATAAGAATTTTTGTTCAGAAAAATTCATACACATATATATATATATATAAGGGTAATTTTTACAACTGATTTATTTCATTTAAAATCGTATTTACTTTATCTTTTATCAATAAGACTTTTATGAGAATAGAAATGTTAATTTTCTATGAGAAATAATAAGCCGTTTTTTATTTATAATTCATCAGCTCTAATATGTGTATGAATATAATTTATTATATTAATACCCAATTACAGAATTCAAATGAATTATTAAAGCAAACTGCTAAAGAAGATGAATAGATACAGTGACATTCACACGGATTAATTTAAAATATGATGAGAATAATTAAATAACAACAAATTTGTAATCATCTATCAACGATGTAGAGTAATGATGTGTAAAGGCTGTTTCAGAAGATTATGATGAAATCTTTCTTCCAGAGTCAACAGGTTTTTTTCTCATCTTCTACTCAGGATAAATATTATTATTAATAAATTTATATTTTGATATTATTAATATAATTATTGTAAGTTGAGTAATGTTGTAAATGAGTGACAGTGTTAAATTCCGACGTGATTATTTATTTTATTTATTTCAGTGTTATATGAGACTTATATCAGCTAAAAGCTTTGTCTATTTAATTCCTCAGATTTATTGTTACAGATTCCAGGTCAATTTATCTGTTAAATAAGTTTGGGTCTGTGATTCTCTTTAATTTGGATATACTTTGGTATTTATTTAAGTTTTCATAAAATTTATTGATTCGTATATTTATTTAGTTCAATTGTAGGTCAACTACTTTTAAGATCTTTAAAATTTACTTTGGTGAAAATACGAATGTTGAATAGAAAATTGAATTAAGCATTAATAGTTTAGAAAAGAGTTCCTACAATGTTAAATTTTTAAATACAGATAAGAAATATATCCCAATTTTAGTATAATCGCAGATGAAAACTCGTGTGATTATAAAGCATAGTCCTTCATATACTAATAAATTTCTAATTTAATTTAGGTAGTATTGTCAAAAATGAAATATAATATTCTACTGTGCTGTAAAAATATGATTTTTAATCTACCGCTTCTGTATTTAATTAAAATTTTTCTCTTTATTGATGTATTTTTTTTTTTTAATCATTTTTATTTTTCACACTTGAATTGATTTGTTTTTTTTTTTTTTTATAAAGAAGTTTAATTTTATTTAAATGACAGTTTTGATAAAGTAATTGATTAATTAATTATATATAAATAATTTATAATTTTACACAAAAATTATTTATTATTAATCATTGTATATATTTTTATTTCATAAGTTAACTTTAAAAGTTTATTAACAAAGTTTAATTTAAACGACGATATAAGATGTATTCTTTATAGAGTTGAATTATGTTTGGGTGAGAAGATAGTTGTTAAATTTTAATTTATGCATATATTTTCCTCGATAATTGTTTTTGTAATAAAGTTTACGACTTTATCTCAATTGTTAATATTTTTTTGCAACCAAACAATATCCCTACAATTCCAAGCCTTTAAAAATTCAACGAATAAGTTCTGCGCAACAAAAAGGATCAACTCTTCATCTATAAACAACATAAAATATTAACGCTATATTTAGTTTACAATAATATAATACCATGATTTGTTTTATGATTTTATTCAATTTTTTTTTTTTTTTTTCAGCTTTTATTTGATCAATTAACTTATCAAGGAACAAGTCTTTGTATTTTATTTTAGCAAGTTATCTTCATCATAACTATATTATTATTATTATTATTAAAACAGTATTATATTATTCTATAAGGCATAAAATAAACTTTTGTTTTTCAAGATTTTATTTACTTTTATCGAAAAGAAAATAATTGTATTTCTATGAATTAATTAAATTTTATGTTACATGAGTATTGTAATCATTTAGTTAGTGAATGAATGATGATTGATTAAAGAATTAATTGTACAAGTGGATTAGATTTTTGTGTAAAATTAACATGTTAGGTAAATACAACTAAAAAAAATTAGCTAAGTTTCAATTAATTTTTTTTGTTTTTGTTAATAGATATCCTGGCCCACCTAATCAACGATTGAATAGTAGTCCTGGACGTAAAACACATCATAAACGCATTGACGATGTCGCACCTCCTGGAACTGAAGGATACTATGACCTGCCACCACCTGGTGTTGATCGGGACAGATCTAGAGTATCTAAAGAGCGAGATCGTGAACATACGAAGGAAACAGAGACCGAAAATCGTGATCGTAATCCATTGTCAGATGAAAGGTGGAACAATTTAATAATTAAATATTTTAATAATAATATTTTAACAGAAGAAGGATAATAATTATTTATTTTAATAATATTTCAGAGTGAGAGAACGTGATGATCATACTAGAGAAAAAGATGATAGAGATCGACGGACATTTGATCGCAATGTCGACCAAGATCGTTCCAGAGAAAAAGATGATCGGAATAGAGGAACTTTGAACCGACCTCGCGAGGAACGATCTCGGGAAATTGATGACAGAGAAAGAAGAGACAAGGATAAAGATCGTGATGATAAATACAATCGTGATCATCGGGAAGATGATCGTCAAGTGGATAAACGTGATTATGACAAAGAACGGTAATGTTTTATTTTATAAAATTATTATTTTTTTTTTTTTTTTTTTTTTTTTTTTTTTTTAAATCAAAAAATTTAAATTAAATTATTATTAATATTTTAGGCATAGAGACGATCGTGATCGGCACAGATTTGAAGATAAAAATCGGCCACGTGACCGAGAAAGAAGAGAACGTGATTATCCACCGGAAAAAGATTGTAATCGTGATCGTTATGAGAGACCTGTAACAGATTCCAAGAAGAAATTCCAAAAGAGTTCCAGTCCTTATCCTCAAAAATCATGGAATGAAACTAAAGAGTCATCCCCAGAACGGTCGAGGAAAAAAGATAAAGATTATAATGATAAATCAGATGAGAAGAAGAAAGAAAAGAAAATAAAGGATAAGAAAAAGAAGAAAGACAGTGAAGAGAAAGAAAAGAAGAAAAAGAAGAAGAAAGAAAAAAAATTGACACAAAAAGAATTAGAAAAAAGTGAAACGTCAAAATTATTTGATGATAATGATAAAGTTGTGACTGATTTAAATTTAGATCAGTTAGATTTAGCGATTAAAAATTCAGATGTGCCAAATATTAATAATGAATTTGAAGAAAAGTCATTGATGATAAATCCAGAACCACCTGAGCAAATAGAAGAAGAAGAAGAAGAAGAAGAAGAAGAAGAAGACTCATTATTACGCCAAGAAGACACGGAGTTAGGTGCAAATCCTCCTAATCCTAATTTTAAACCTATTCCTGAATTAAAACCAGAGTTTAAAAATTCATCAATTGACGATCATTACAGTGATACAGATGATAAAGAAATTAAACCGACTGATACTGATGAATTTTCAGTACTACCTAATATTATTGAAGAAAATATTGATGCTAATGATAATGAAGATGAAATTAATTCATTAAAATCACCTTCAGCCACTGAGCCAGAAGAAACAAACTCTGAAAAGTTATTATTGACAAATAAAGTGGTAGATTCTTCAGTTAAAAAGAGTGAATTTTTAGCACCTATGCCTGAATTATCTAAATGGGAACGAGATGAAAGCACTGAAAAATTAGATGATGTTGTTAGTACATTATCGCAAGTAAATGAATCTTTTGGTGAATCAAAATCAACAACAGAAGTAACTCGTGACGTATTAAAACGAGCTGAAAATGCAATATTTCAAAAAGCTATCAATGCTATTAGACCTATTGAAATTAAAAAGATAAGCGAAAATCGTAAAATTTTATATCAAAATCCGGAACCAAAAGTATTTGAGCCAGAATTGAATCGTGATGTCAATAAAAGTCTAAATGTTACTGTTAATATCGGGAAAAATGAGCGCAATGTTGAAATAACAGAGTCATCTAAAAAAGGTAAAATAGACCGCTCCAAATTTAAATTAAATGAATCACATTCACCAACAAGACTATCAGCTAAAGAACGCTTAGGTGATAAAATTGATGATGAAAAAGATAAAAAAATAACACTAACCAGTGTTAATAATGATCGAAAAGTTTTTATCGATGACAGTAAATCACGGTCACGAGGAAAGGACTTGAGTGTTAAAAATTATCATTCCGGACGTAGTAGTAAAAATGATAAAGAACGTGAAAGGCAAATTCAAACACCACCTCCTCTTATCAGTAGTAAACATGCCAATGAATTGGAGGAAACGCATCATCATTTATTTAAACGTAAACGTGATCAAGAGGACAGTGATGATAAAGACGATAAAAAGAAGCATGGAGATAAAAAACGTAAGAAAGAACACAGAAGTCGTAGTAAGTCGCGTGAGCATAAAAAACGTAAAGAAAAGAAACATAAAAAAGATAAATTTAGTGAGAGAAGCGACAGAAAACAAAAACACAAAGAATCAATTGTTAAACGGGATAAACAATCACTTGATTCAGAGGATAAATCAAATTTAACAAATATTAATTTGAATCAAGAACAATCACCAGCACGGAAACATCAACAGCAGCAACCGAAAAATCCAAAGTCAATATCTGATCGTAAACGTAGTGTTTTAGATGAAGCTAGTTTTGAACCAGATTATTCGGCTTCTGATTCAGATTCTGATAATGAAGATAATAATAAAACAAGTGTCAAAAAGATTAAAACTGATGAACAACACCAACAATTTGATCTTGACAAAGAAGTTTGTGTTAAAGTGACTAAACGTAGAGTTAAATCTACAAGTTCTGATGATAATTCAAATACATCAGTCAGTTCTTCAACAGAATCTGACAGTTCAGATGATTCTTCTTACCGTAGACGTAAAAAGAAGCATAAAAAACACAAAAAACGTAAATTAGCCAAGAAAGAAAGTAGCTCAGAATTAGATAGTGATTCAGATTCTACGCAATCAAGTTCTGAGGAAGAAAAGCACAAGAAGAAATCGAAAAAATCTAAAAGCAAAAAGAAGCAGTTGAAAAAAAAGAAAAAATCTAAGCATAAATAATTTTTTTAAACAATTTATTTGATTGATTGTAATATTAGAATATGCTCACTTGTAAATTATGTTCTAATATCTTCTGTATTAATTATACTATATATATATATATATTTATTGTTTAATTACGTTTAATATTAAACCCTGTAGTTAATTAATTACAATAAATAAATAGTTTATAATTAATACAGACTCAGACATTATAATATTTCACATATACATAATAATAATATTATTATAACTACTATTATTTATGACACAATAAAATATTATAAATAAATAATTAAAACTATTGTTTGTCAGTTTAACTTAAACAAAATCGATTGTACTTTCATAATAACATCTTGTCCGTATTTAAATAAATTAATAAAAACTTGATTACTTTTAAACTGTTTATTAATATTATCATTTAAAATTTTATAAATCAAGTATTTTTAAGTTTTTTAAATGTTTCAGTCAGGCAAAAAAGTAGTGGCAGCTTTTTTGTTCCTTCGTTGTCTTCTATACCCAAACTTTGTGCTACCAGAGACCGGTCTAATGACTGTTTTTTAGAATCACACTCTGAAATTTTAGTAAACTTTAGATATTTTTTTAAATTACATTTATCTAATAGGTATAATATTAAAATAAATTAAAAAATACCAGACATAAAAACGTTCAAAGTATATTTGTAACCAATCCAATCAAAATATTCTCTGATTAGCTCGTTTAGTAGCAATACGTCACTCGGCATTTCGCATTTATTTGTTCTGCTTGACTTTGATGAATGGTCCAACAATTTAAGCACTTCACTTCGCATTTCAGCTTTAATACATCCAAGTTTTCCATCAGCTTCTAATGAATCTCGTACAGCTGTCAATAAAATAACTTAAATATTATTAACTGACATAAAGTTAGATAAAATATTTATTAAATAATAAATTTATTTAATATATCAATATAAATACTAAAAAAGAAATACCATTTATTAAATCTTTTTCCGTAGTCATTATTTCTCCTTAAATTATGTCTGTAACAAATGAAGGAATTCAATAAAATGGATCAAGTTCTGCCGACTGACGGCCGTTAAAGTGCCAGGTGCAATATAAAAACAAAAAAGTCAGCTGTCATGAAAAAAAAAAAAATCAATCAATCATTTTTACGTTTACCTTTAAATTGAGTTTTTAGATTTAAAGCTTTATTAAAGATATTTTTAATAAATAAGTATCTGGAAAATTTTTGAATAAAATTGTGTTGTATTTTATAATGCCTTTCGATAGGTGGCAGTAGAGTATTTTTTTTCTCGCAAGTGCTTATTACATAGTCGTTTTCAATATATAACAATCCGTGATACGAATGTCTCAGGGGCCCGCAAGTGAGTTGGCGTCAGGCAACTGACGACCAACGCCGTAAGGGGAATGGGTGGTTTGTTTCGCTCTATGCGAAGATGTGTTTTCTGCTGCTAGCTCGTTCACTACAAAAATCGAAGAAAGCAAATGTGGGCCCGATAATTTTTTGTATTTAATTATAATTTTCTGAATGCTTTATCAATTTTTTTGTAATTACTATAATTCATAAAACAATACCAAAATTTTTTTTTTCAAAATAAATAACATTATCAAATGTACATACAATATCAATATGATTGTTATATGTTTATAAATCCTTTAACTTTCTTTTTTTAAACAGTTTCATAATTTTCAAAACTTATTAATAAAAAAAAAAAAAAACAAACTGTTTTCGGATGACAATTAACTATATTAATTATTTAAAAAAAAATCATTAGATTGTCTAGCAATTTTTAAATATAATAAATACTTTTATTTATTTTCTATGTTTATAAATTTTATAAGATAAGATGAATAAATTTCCTGGATACTTTTATCCAATGAAATGTGTTCATTGATATATATTTTTAATTAATAATTACTTATTGATATCAAACTCTTAACACTTTTTTACGATATAATATGGATTTTTTGTTTATCATTCTTTTTTTATTGTAAATTTATTCAAAATTATTTTCTATTTTTTGTTAAAGTATGTTTTTTTAATTTTTAGACCATTTATTTATTTAAATAATTTTGTGAACATGGACTTGGCGCAATTTTTTTTTTTTTACATTGAAATTACTTTTATTAGAATTCTTATTTATCTTCAGTCAATTTTTATTTAAAACCCACACTTTTTATTACTGCGGCTTCAATGTTCAATGTTTCTCAACAGTCTGAACGCGCCACGCGCCTGTCGGCCTCTGTCTCTCAAAAACGACAAAATCCATCCACATTAAAAAAATTATACAGTGTAAATAGTGCTAGATAAAAAAAATTTATTTATTTCTTATCGTCATTGACAATTAAAACTAAGTATTTATTGAAATTCGTCATGAAAATTTATTTATTGTAAAGTATTAGAATATTTATAAATTTTAATCAACAATGTTTAAAAAAATATGTAGCTGATGATTATGGTTAACCTATATAAGTCCATTATTTATAAGCGTGCGTGAGAAATAAATTAAAAATTAATTTTACATATATAAATAATTAAACATACTAATTGTAATGGGTGAAAATAAACCAGTTGGAATAAAACCTTTTATTTACGGAGGTTTAGCTTCAATTATTGCAGAATTAGGTAAAATTAATAAATCAATTATTGTTTATGTTAAATGAATTTTTAATTGTCAAAATTTTTTATTTTTATCTATTTTTCAAGGTACATTTCCATTAGATACAACTAAAACACGATTACAAGTTCAAGGTCAGAAATTAGATAAAACACATGCTAATTTAAAGTATTCTGGTATGGTTGATGCATTATTGCAAATGATCAAATATGAAGGATTTAAATCTCTATATTGCGGGTAAGTTTTTCATCTAGTAATAAATATATAACTTATTTTCCTGCACTTAAAAGTACACAAATATTGGAAAAAATATAAATTTAAATTAGTATATAACAAAAAAAAAAAAAAAAAAAAAAAAAAAAAAATTGAAACCAAAAATAGTCTGATGGAAAGTTTTGTATTTTTACTCTAATACATAAAAATAATAATATTAAAAAATAATCTCGGGATAATAGCGATTTATTCGTAGTTAAAAAATCCACATTGTGGTAGCTTCTCCCTGACGATCTTCAGCAAAATGAAAAGTATAATTGTTAATTAATAAATGAAATGATTTACCGGAAAAAAAAACACATGGCTTAAAATGATGATTGTGATCTAAAATAGTTTCTAAAATGATGACATAGATGATTTATCAGTATGTATAAACATCACAGCTAATATTCCTGCACTTGATTCTACTCTTTATGAATTCCCATCTGACTTTTCTCAAACCGTAAGTTATTCCCACTCTTCATCAGACGTTTATAAAAATTTTATTTAGGTGCACATTTTGTTATTTATTCAAATATTATTTTTTAAGTAAAAGCAATAATAGTTATTAAGCGTTATCATTAATAAATTAATGTGCATATAACTACATTTGGTTTTACTTTAATTCATTAATTTTTCTCAAGTTACATTTTTAGTTTGTTAATAATTTATTTATAACTTGTTTCTTTTTTTTTTTTTTTTTTTATTCATTTTTTAACTCACAACAGGATCAGTTCTGCTATTTTGAGGCAGTCAACGTATGGAACGATAAAATTCGGAACGTATTATACACTTAAGCAAATGGCAGTAGAAAAATGGGGAACGGAACAATTAGTATTGATAAATGTTATTTGTGCAGCAATAGCGGGATCTATATCCAGTGCTATTGCTAATCCAACAGATGTGGTGAAAGTTCGTATGCAAGTCAATGGTAATCAAGGAAATCTATCTTTATATGGTTGCTTCCATCAAGTATATAGACATGAAGGTGTTCGCGGTTTATGGAGGGTAAAGCTATAAAAGCTTATGCTTTATTATTTAATTATGCGTACAAAGGTTTATTAATTCCAATTATCCTATTTGAACTTATCTACTAATGTATATCCTGGCATCAAGTATTCCTCTGTAACATAGTATTAGAATTATTTTTTAAATCGTTAATGAGACTAAAGATATTTTATAAATTGAAAATAAACATAACATAATTTATAAAGTATATTTTCAATTTATTATTGGATATTTAGGGGGTTGGACCTACTTCTCAAAGAGCAGCAATTATTGCGGCAGTGGAGCTGCCTATTTATGATTTAACGAAAATTTTTTTGATACCTCATATTGGAGACAGTGTCAGTAATCATTTTCTTTCAAGCTTTACAGCTAGTACAGCAAGTGCGATTGCTTCGACACCTATTGATGTTATACGAGTAAGTTTTAAATATTGTCGAAAATTTTAATCACTAATCTATTATTTAGTTAAAATTAACTAACTTTACAAATTAATATACATATTTCAGACACGATTAATGAATCAAAAACGTTTGCATAAAACAAATGGAACGTCTTCACCCCATATATACAAAGGCAGTATAGATTGTTTTATAAAGGTAATAATAATAATAATAATAATAATAATAATAATAATAATTTTTTTTTTTAATAATGTAAAATTATTATTTTACAGACGAGTAAAAATGAAGGTTTTTTGGCATTGTACAAAGGTTTTGTGCCAACATTTCTGCGTATGGGCCCATGGAATATTATATTCTTTATAACTTATGAACAGTTAAAAAAATTACCTCTCTTTTAAATATAAACACGAGTACCTGTAAATATAGAAAAATTACACTAATTATATTTATTAAGTTTTAAATTAATAAACTAAATGATGCTAAAAGATAAAACGTATATATTTTTTTTTTTTTGCTAAGATTAATCAAATAAATCACAAAATGTACTTATAACAAATATATTGTATTTTATATTAATTATATTGTACAAATATAAAATTATAACAGGGAAAAAAAGGATAAGTAATTTAAAAGTAGCCATTTTATTTATTTTTTATTACTGATGACAATTCCACACAATAATTTTTTTGTCATTACCGCCAGTTATTACAAATTTGTTATCTGTTGTAATTATTATTGCTGTTAATGGTCCTTAAAATAAAAAATATAATTTAATTTAAAAATACTTGCTAACAAAATAATATTTATGTGTGTATATTCCACTGACCTTTATGACATTGTATTTTGGATTTAAACGAAGCTCCATGCGAATCCCAAAACGAAAGATAGCCTTTATCATCACCTACTAACAGTAATGGACCGTTCCAACCGAAAGCCATCGGTTCATTATCTAACGACGTACTGTATATTCTCGTACTCGTTTGAATATCAAATACATTTATTAATTTATCACTTGCACATGAGATTATATTTTTACATTCTAAATCAAATGTCATCGCATTGATTTTCGACTCGTGATCTTAAAAAAATTATCATTCATTTAAATAAGTTCAATTATTATTTCCTACAATATATTGAATGAAAAAAATTTATTACCTTTCACCATAAAATGTAAATTATAAGTATCCATGTTCCATAAAAAAATTTCACCATCTTCGGTACCTGATACCAACAATTTTTCATCTCTAGTTACAAAAAAAAAAAAATTTTAATTAGAGTAAATTATTTATTTAAAATATTAGATCATAATGATAAAAAAAAAAAAAAATCTGTGTACTTTGAAATACTTAAGCAGGTAACTTTTGAGTCGTGATCAAGTTGAGCAATTAAACACTCATGAGGTTTAATTTTTGTACCAGATTCATAGCTGTGCCATATTTTTACAGTACAATCCCAAGATCCAGAGATGAAAATATTTTTTGTCGGACTAAGTTCTAATGATGATACTGCATCTTCATGTCCCATCAGAACATCAATTATTTTACCAAACTCTACATCATAAAATATCCTGCAATAATTTTTAAATATAAATTACTTTTTTCAATAAAAATGTTATAATTACTTACAATGTATTATCCCACGATCCAACAACTAGGATGCTTTGATTATTTTTAGTTTTATAAAATATACATGAAGATAAAGGTAAATTTGATAGTGATATGCTTCGTGTTAATTTTTTAGTACTCATTGAGTAAATTTTTAATACACCATCCTGCCCAACTGATGCAATATTTTCTGAATCACCCATAAAATTTATGTTAGTTATTACATCTTTATGGGACGAAAATACAATATATTGCTCAAGTGATAAACTATTTGCTTCATCTTCTTTGCTTTCTACAAAAAAAAAAAAATAAATTGATATTATAAATGAAACATTCTCTGTAATTAAATTTGTTTTACCACTCATCAAAACTAATTGACATGATGATAAGTCAGCTGATAAAAAATTAATCGTATTAACAAGACGTTTTGGATGAGGCAATGTAAAAACTTGTTTAGGAATTTGTCCAAATTCCATGATTTGGACTTCTAAAGCATGACGATCATTAATGTCTTGAATGGTATCTAAGTCAACAGCTCCTTCGTAACACAGATGAAAGAATACTGCAATTTAGAGTTGTTAAATTAAAATTATAATTTTATCACAGTATTAAACTGGATATATTTATGTACCATTATTGGCTTTTTCAGCTTCTGCGCCTCTTTGTTTGTAACCAAAAATTAAATCAATCCAGTGGTGAAGATTTTCGGATACCCAATCACTTTCCAATGCATCTCTTAATTTTTTAACAAAATCACCAGGTCCTATAAATATTTTTTCATAAATCTGACTCTGTTACATATCTACTTAGTTTTCACTTGAAAATTTTACCATTTGCCCAAGGTGGTAGCAAGACATCGTTAACTTTGGTCCCATCAAAACGAAATCCAAAATCAATACCATAATTATTGACGAGGAAGTCACCATTATTACTTGGGTCATAAAACTCAGGAACAAGTTCTTTGAAGTCAGACATATTTGCCAATACATTTTTCCACACGTCCGCTACACTGTCGGTGTTTTTTTCTTGTTAACGAGCGTAACAACAAATTGATTCTGCTGAGTTAATGAAGCAACCACAGATTTGTTGAAAAAATAATTCTAACTCTAAACCCTCTTTTTTTTTTTTTTTTTTTTTTTATTTTTATTAAATTACCCTTTTGATTCTCGGTTTTTTAAATTTTATTTTTAATGTTTTTTACTTCAACTAAAGCGAAAGCGGAGAAATAGAAATATATATATATATATATGTTTTATACGTTTACTTACTTGTTAAACATTCGATCAGGATGATCAAATCTACCGTTTTGAAGACATAACATGTATTGAGGATATTTCCTTACTAAATAAAATAATACGAATCCAGGTGCACTGTAGTGAGATCCATACAAAAACTTTTTACCAGACATTTCGTCATATCTTTCCTATGAAAAATAAGTTTTATGATTATTGTTATCAACCAATTGATTAATATATTAATATATACTTTTAATCGTTCTAATCTACTCGGTTCTAAGGCACCGATAGGTTTCGTTAAATCACGATAATTTTTTGGATCATTGAAATCTATAGTAGGTGATGAATAATCCTGTATAATCCATGGCATTACAGGATATTGTGTTAAATCATGAAATGTTCGATCAGCTAAACTAAAAAAATAAAATATTAAAAAAAATCAAGATTAGAATGTTTTTATTTTTTTATAATTACCTATTAATGTATAAAAGATACTCATAATTAGATAAAGCTCCGTTTTGCCATTGTATTGTCATTTTGTTTTGTGGCACAATTTCAAGCTCAAGATTTGGCTGATTTAATAAATTTTCATAAAGTTTATCACGATCCTCTTGACTTTTTACTGATAAAAATAAATATTCAACTTTATTTTCAGGAAGTTTGGTCCATTTTATTTCTAAGCCCTGTAAAAAATATTTTTTTAAATTCTACTTTTAACAGTTGATTACCAATAGATTCTTACAATTGGTCGTAATAAAAATCTTCTTTTTATAATATTCTTAACATTTTTTAAATTTATTTTTAAAACTGGATGCTGCAAAAAAATGAAAATATTTGTTTAACAAATTAAAAATATTACCCAATATAAAAAAGTTATAAAACCTGATCTAAATTATTATATGGCTGGAAATATATCCGTGAATTTGTTAATAAAACTCTTCCAGGATTAATAATTAGAGGTAATACTTTGCTAGCTTGTACTTCGAATACAACTTGTTCATATAAATCTTCAAGCCAAGATGTATCAAAATTAAATCTCGACTGTCTCGAATGTACGATAATCATTATCTGAAAATCATAATTCATATTATTAAATTAATATTAATAACAATCTGATATTTAAAGTAAACTTTAATAACCATAGCGTTTTGTTCAGCCGTAGGCAATGTTGATGCTCGTAAAAGTTGCATGATATGTGGAAGACAATCGTCTGGATTAGCATAATTAAATGATAATAAAAAGTTTACTTTTTTATGTATAAATTTATATGGTTCTAGGCGATTTCCTCTAAGCATTTCAGCATATTGTTTACACGCAATAGTTAGAACGTTTCTGAAAAATTGTCAAATAAATTAAATATTTTCAATTGATAAACTAAGAAAATTATGGGGAAAAAAATAAACTATTTACCCGGATTCGTTATTTTCATCTGTGACACATTCAATTGATATAATTTCTTTCATTTGAAGTTTTATAAGTGGTTCATTAATATCTTTATTAACAAATACTAATGATTTCGAGCATAATTTTAATCGCCCATCCATCCAATCATACTTTTCACCATCTGATGTTTGATTTAATTTCATTCGAACACTGTAATCTTGAAAAAAAATTTCACCTGGCTCCAACAACAGCATAGAAAATCTAAAATAAATTTATAAAATAAATATTCGAGTAACTAATTTCAAAATTGAAAACTTTTTAAAAAACTTACCGTTCTTTGTCCATTGTTGACATTTATTTATTTATTATAATTTTTTATAACCTTAACAATATCAACTGTTCGACGTTTCTATCGAACAACTTTATTGATTTTTTTTTTTTTTTTATTTATTTATTTATTTATTTACAATAAAATTATCTTCACAATATTTATAATTATTATGGAAATAAAATTAACAACTTATGTCAACTACACATGTTACAAGATGTGTTGGCTCTTTTTTTGTTTTTCTTTGTTTGAGAACCATTTTATATAATTTGGGAACCACTGATAATAAGTATATATAATTCTCAGTGGGAATTTTTGCTCTTTCAACAAAATGATTATCAATTAATTTTTTTTTATCTATATAAATCTTAATATAAATCTAAAATCTAATTTTATATGAGAAATAAATAATGACTAATGACATATACATTAGATATATATTTTTAAGTATATAATAATTTAATGTCTTTAAGGGATGACATATAATTTTTATAAAGCCTAAAAATTTTTATAATATTTCAATCTAATAATAATATTTACAGTTTCATACTTAATTAATTAAATATATAGATAAATTTCCTAAAACAATAATTAAAAATGTAAATTATTATCAATTGATTAATAGTGAAGTATCTTATATTCGGTGAAAAAAGCAGAAGTAAAATAAAAAGTAAAAAAAAAAAAGTGGTGCATTTAAATCTAAAAAAGGATTTAAACATTTTTACAATATATATTAAATTTCTTTAACATTAAATATTTTTATTATAGAATTAAATATTTAATCTAAATCGAATCTAGACATATTGTTTAAACTGCCTGTTTTTACTTTGGATATTCTCATCTTTTCAAACGCAGTCATTAAATCATCGTGGACTATCGGCCGCAAAGTATCATGATATTCTTCATCATTACTACTACTTGTGTTGGCCAAAATTTCATCACTGTTGGCATTTTCTAACATATCATGAAATGAGCTGCAAATAAATATTTTTTTTCATTAATATACTTTTAAAAATAAAAATATACTATATATAAAAATTATTAGCTTACTTTGGGTGTTCTCGTGAATAATCACGAACACGATACAATGATGCTGTACGGCACATTTCATGTAAATCAGATCCAGAGAAACCTTCTGTTAATTTAGATAATTTATCGATATCAACGTCTGTATCAATAGGCTCAGTTTTCAAAATAAGATTCAGAATTTCTGTGCGTTGTTCTACAGTCTATAAAAGAATGTATTAAAATTAGTACCACAGTAATTCGTAATTTAATTATAGTTATAAAAAAAAAAAAAAAATACTGACTGGTAGGCCGACGTGAAATGTCGCAGGTAGTCGCCTGAGAATAGCGCGATCTAAATCTTTTGGTCTGTTAGTTGCTCCCATAATAATTACTGTACAGGAAGGATCAGTGATTAAACCATCCCACAGTGACATAAACTGTGCTTTCATCATAGCAGTTGCTTCATGATCTTGAGAGCTGCGTACTCTTAAAAATGAATCTAGAAATATCCATTTCAATTTACTAAATTATTATTATAATAGACTAAATGTATAAAATAATTTTTTTTTTTTAACTTACCAATTTCGTCAATAAATATTATACATGGTTGTAATTTTACAGCTAGAGAAAATACAGCGTTCGTTAATTTTTGACTTTCTCCATACCATTTATCAGTAAGCATGCCCACATCTAAATTAATAAAGCAAGTGCCACTTTCGCGAGCCGTTGCTTTAGCAATCATTGTTTTTCCACATCCAGGTGGTCCATGTAAAAGTACACCCTTAAAAAAATACATTGACAAATTTATTAATTTCAATCATTAGATTTTTAAATAAAATTCTTTTATAACTTATATATTATTAATATATATATATATATATATATATATACCTTAGGAGCTTGTGTTAATTTTGAATCTTCAAATAATTTTTTTCGTCTAATTGGGAGTATTACAGTTTCTTTGAGCTCTTGAATTATTGTATCAAGCCCAGCAATATTATTCCATGATACTGGTATATCTTTAGGGTCAATAAGATTAGCTGCAATCAACATTTCATATTCAGTTAATTGGTTGGTATCTATTGATGCAGTAATTCCCAATTTTGCCAATTGTTCTCTAGCCTAAAATAATAAAAATACAAAGTAATACTAAGATCAGGAATATAAGGAAACTATATATAAAAATGATTATATATAGTAAATAGGTAAATAATTATTGACATCAAACCTTTTCTTGAGTTTTTTTTTTGGTTTTTGTTATTGGATCAATTTGATTTATCATCCATCTCATTCCAAAAAAACCAAATGCAGTTACTAATGATAATTTTGCAACTAATGAAAATATTTCATAGCGTGATAACGCTCCACTATCCGCAAGACTCATTTTATAAGTCTAATAATTAACAAATTTATTATTAAGTATTATTACTTTAATAATTAGATTTATTCATGAATGTTTATTTTACTGTAAGTTGATTCAATGTTTAACTTTTATTATCAAAATATAATAAATCAACAAACATTCGAAATTAATTTTACACAAAGAAATGGGAATCACAAACCGGTAGTTGACTTTTTTTATTCAATAACACGTTACGGTTTTTAAAAAATTTGAGATATTTTTTTTTTTTTAGATTTAAGTACAAAGGTTATGAATTTTAGTTGTTAAATACAATAATCACTTAAGGAGATATCTAAACAATACCGTAACAAAATGTTTAAATTATTGAGGTTCAACACGAGGGCAATGCGAAATAACGAAATATATAAGTAATGTGAAAATGGGGAAAAATTTTTAATCGATTATTATTAAAATCGATATTAAAATACTTTAAATCGCAAGTTGCGATTAATCGATTGTTGAAAAAAATCGTAATACGCATGTGCGGTGTAATAATTGGCACTAATTTTTAAATATTTTTATTTTTATTTACATGGTTAGTATTTTCGTCTAGGTATATACCTTATAAGTTATAAGGGTGTAGATCCCAATAACTATTTGACAATTTTAGTCAATCAAGGGTCTGAATTTCCCTCATTACTTGTTTTTTGTCAAGTCGAAAAAAAAAAAAACCTTTGAAACTTTGAAACTACCATCCTCAGAGCATTATTACTACTACTTATCTATATATTTTGTGTAATTACACAAATTTAGGAAATTTAGAACGTGTTTGCGTGGGCAGATTTTTGAATTCTGGATGCGACGCTATAAGACTAAACAAAACACAAAAACCATTTATATATACTTATTTTCCGTGATTTAAATCTCAACGATTTTCATTAAAAAATATTAAAAACTGATTAAGTACGATTAAGTGTTAAATAATTATACTTATATTAGATTAAATGTATTACTCGCTTGAATAATAACATTAATTATTTTTTTTTAATTGTATAGGACGCTATAAACTCAAGCTTAAAATATAAAAATAAAAAACAACCATAACCAATTAAAAAAGGAAAGCAGGTGAAAATACCATTAGTTATATATAATAGTGAAATCACGTATAAGTGGGACCTACCGAATGAGAAAATTTCTAGTTTGAATTGGACAGCTTCGGAATATTTCATTATTAAACTTTTTTAATAATGATAATGTGAAATTTTGCATATACTTTAAACGTACGGTATGCTGGAGCTCGTTTGAAAGTCAAAAATATAGGAATAACTCTCAAATTAAGAAACATTTGACATTGAACTGAAAGTAGGAGATAATAGTAAGATGCAAAGTACAACATTAGTTGGTTCAAAATCATTCTCCGATGAATTAATATTTAAAGATATTAATTCTAAAGGACCCTATATAATTATATAGTTGTAAAGTGTACAATTTCAAGGATGCAACAAGTATGGAAATATTAATGTTCCAATACTAAACAAAATGGAGAACTCTATTTATATTTTCATCCGAATTGAGTGACGTCACTATAAAGGTTATTGAGAATATGAAACATTTTCTGCTCATAAAATTGTACTAGGCAAGAATAGTCCTGATGTACTGGAGACAATGTTTAACTCGTAAAAGCGAAAAAAATTTAATGGATTTGATAAAGAAACTGTTGAACAAGTACTGAGATTTTTATACACCAAAAAAGTTGAGAAAGACAACGACAGTGACTTACTTTTGAAATTACTTTTTTTCGCTGATAAGTATCGACTTATCGATCAAGTCAAAACATTAATGGATTTTTCCGAAACAAAGTTAATAAAAACCTTAACCGCTGATAATGTCATTGAAATATTTGTAGCGACTGATAAGTATGATTTGGTAGATTTCAAGAAGAATGCGATCAAGTTTATGATTGCGAAAATAAAGCATACATTGAATTCACTGATTATGCAATATCAAACAAATCAATAATTCAAAAGTAATATGGGAATTTTTTTTGGAACAAACTGGAATGAAGAACTCAAATAATGATGAATCATCGATTGGTGAAAATGATCAAGGTTCATTTGGTAGTGATTCAGATATGGATTAATTATCATTTTATTATTAATTATTTTTGATTACCATCATTGAGCATTGAATCAAAAAATATTTTATTAACATATTAAATTATCGTTGGAGCAGATATATATATATATATATATATATATATTTTATAAATATTGTATGAATAAATATATATTTTTCCATTTTTATATAATAAATATCTTTTTTTAAACTTGATATTATAAAATTCCTAATGAAAAAAAAAATTTATCGAATAAATATAGTATCGATTTTCATATTTTTAAAATTTTTTAAACTACATGATTTGTCAATAATGTAGTAATAATTATAAACATCACTAAAACGAATTGTACTACTTGATTTGATAAAATATTTTGCTGTACATAATCTATATATGTATACTCTTTTCATTTTAATTAACTCACATTGATTGAATAACAACGAAAACCGTAACATAATAACATTAGTCTATCGTCGTTAGAAGCGATGTTTAAATAAATAAAAAATATATCAAATAATGCAATCAAAGATCGGCGCGCGCGCAAATATTATATTCTCCGGTATATCGACCACCGTTGAATTCGTCTGACGGATTAGGTACTCTTAGCTCGTAAATTGATAACATTTACAATAGTAAAAAATTTTTTTATTTTAATTTTCATTACTGATGAATTAAATAAATTACATATCTTGTGTATCATATTAATTTGTTAAAAAACATTGTTACATGAAGATGTTAAATAATGGTGTACAAAAAATTTTTGTTTAAATATACCAAGAAAAATTAAAATGGCCTGAAGAAAAATTGTGATGTTATTAAGTATAATCACTTATAAAATTTATTATTATTTTATAATTATAAAGTAGCCTACTGTGTTATTTGAAGTAATATTGTTCCTGAGGAACGTTAATTATTTAAACAATAAATTCTACTGAAAAACTTATTTATCTTACATGTCAACATATTTTTATTCGTTAATTAAATTAGTTAATATGTTTAATTGCAAGTGCTTTTACATAATCGCGCTATGAAATTTATTTTAATAAATACTGGTGAGATTTTTATTTTTAAATTTATACAATAATTTACCTAAAATAATTCAAATTTTTTTATTTTTTATAAAATTAATAGAAGTAAAGTACAAATAAAATGTACAATATTTTTATCACATATGCAAGTGGATAATAAATAATAATAATAATAATAATATAAAATTGTCGAAAGTACTTGAAAAAATGTGCAAGAAATCATCATCAACGAATAGGTAAAATATAATATATATACATAAAATTTAGAGAATAACTGATAAGCACAATAAAGATTAATATATTTTCTGTTTTGTGTCACAGATAGTGTCAGGTCGAGGATAAAATATGTGACATTTGAAAGAAAAATGTCACATCAACGTTATATGAATATTAAACATGAAAAAAACTTTAAATGCAATGTTGGCCTAAAAGTAAGGACCTGGTACTTGGGTATCTTAGGTTTTTTAATTGCTTCGTTAATAATAATAAATAATTTTATTACCAATCAATTTAATAGTAGCATCGATCATTTTGCCAATGTTTCGATACAAGGTAAAGTTTTTATAAAAAATATTATATTATTATTATTATTATTATTATTATTATTATTATTATTAATTTTACAAATATTTAACAAAAACTTTTATTTTTCTAGATAATTTTATAGAAAGAGAACAACGAAAAATTAGTATAGTAACAAATACAGTGTTGGGATTCATTGTTCATAAACAAGGATGTCAAATAGCAGAGCTTGATCCATTCAACGAATTTGCGAAACATTTTATGGAAACAGAGAATCCGTTGGAATGTGAATTTGGAAATCAATTGCCTCTTGTTGAGTCCAATGATACGGCTATATTTATAAATCCAGATGCTCACAATCAGTATTATAATGAAACAGAAGTTGTTGCCGATTGTTGTTGGCGGATTTTCGAACGTAAAAAAAATCAAGATAATTTTGTAAAGTAAGTATTGCTTGTTAATTAAATACACGAATAGTGTAAACAATAAATATATTGAAACGTATTAATAAAACAATCTTGAGTATTAAAATATTCTTTATTATTATATAGATACGATCCATTGTGTCACAAATTTAATAGCTCAACAACTATAACAGCAGAATTCATAAAAGTAGAATGTTTTAAAAATAATAATAATAATAATAATAGTAAACAAATATATCGTGATTATCATTTCTTTGTACCACGAAAACCTATTGTTGAAGAAAGATGCCATGCTGCCGAAAAAAAACGAAAAGAAGAAAGAAAAAAACACGAAACGGAAAAAGATGATAACAACAATGATAATCATTTAAGTATTTTAATTCTTGGATTAGATTCAGTATCACGAATGAATTTTCACCGTATGATGCCAAAAACTATCGAAACTCTTAAGTCAATGGGTGCAATTGAAATGATGGGTTATAACAAAATTGGGGATAATACTTATCCAAATCTCGTATCAGTATTAAGTGGATTGTCAGAAAAAGAATTTCGATCAAATTGTTGGAACAATTCAAAATTACCATTTGATAAATGTCCATTGATATGGAAAAACTTCAGTAAATCAGGATATCGAACGATATTTGCCGAAGATGCATGTGCAATGACAACATTTAATTATCTTAAACCAGGATTCCGAAATCAACCAACAGATTATTACTTCCGACCGTATTGCCTAGCAGCAGAATCCGATATAGGCAATACGCATAAACTTAATGCGGATTTATGTATTGGCACACGCAAAACGTTTGATAATTTATTGAACTACACTAAAAAAGTAGTTAGAGAATTCAATGGTGATCGTTATTTTGCATTCTTTTGGGAAGCTAGTTTAACTCATGATTTTTTTAACTACCCGCAATTGGGTGATCTTCCTTACAGCGAATCAATTAGTTATCTACATAATCAAGGTTTTCTTAATAATACGGTACTTATTGTAATGAGTGATCATGGAATGCGATGGGGTGAATTTCGACAGACTTATCAAGGAAGAATTGAAGGTAGTCTTCCTCTAATGTTTATTATTCTACCAGAATGGTGGAAGAAAAAATTTCCATTAGCAGTAAATAATTTAAAACAAAATACTGTTAGTTTAACTACTCCGTACGATTTTCATGAAACACTAATGGATTTTTTGCACCCCGAAAATCTAACCGATCAAGTTATTCTTAGCCGCATTAATAAAAACATGCCAAATGATAAAAATAATTCATCATTTCCACGTGGTATAAGTTGGTTTTTAACAATACCCGATAAACGTAATTGCTCAATGGCGGGAATACCTGGACATTGGTGTATGTGTCATAAGAGTACTAATATCTCACACGATGATTCTGCTGTAAAGAATGCTGCTGATTTTATAATCAATGAATTGAATACAATGGTTAATAAAAAGTATCCACAGTGCTCATTGTTGAAGTTAAGTAAAGTTATTGATGCTAAAGTATGGAGCGCTCATGGTGTTGAAAAAGACAAAGATGAAGAGAGATCGGTACCGTGGATTGATTATACAATTTCTATTAAAACCATACCGAGCAACGCAATATTTGAGGCAACAGTGAGACACGATAATACGGGTAATAGTACGATAGTGGGTTCTATTGGCAGACTCAATTCATACGGTAAACAAAGTACTTGTGTTGATGATTTTAACATGCGGTTATACTGTTACTGCGGTTAAGAAATTCAATTAACTTTACACATCATCCAAATTCAATGGATATATTTTATAGTAGGTATCGTTATACTTATTGAATCGTTTGGAAAAATTTATTTTTTAATCTATGTAATCTGATATTCAATTATTTATATTGACGCCAAGTTTATTTATTTTTTTATTACTTTATACGCAATTACTTAAAAATTTATTATTTTAAACGCTGATGTTAATATTCATTTTTATTCAATCATATTCATACTTGGTTAATAAATTAAAAAAATAGAAGACACAATAATGTAATAGTATGGTGTCAAGAGGACTATTTAATTTATTATGATTATTATTATATCATAATCCACTACAGATAGCAATATTTTCTATAAACTTGATCGACTTAAAAATTGGTGCTATTCCAACAGTTGAATTTTCTTTACAATTATTCATATGAAATTAATTTTTATTGTGTTTTTAAAATATCTCAGTTGAAAATATTAAAATTTTTACCAGTTGCATGACGATATGATGCCAAAAATTGTTAAATAATCTGTTTTGTTATTTTTAATTTTCTAAAAATATTTAATTGTAAAAAAAGTCATACTAAAAAAATTTTTTCTACTGTAAATGTTGACTTTCAATAAAAAATATTTATTTAATAATTTATAAGGAATACTTATTTTAATTGCCAACTCACAATTGTTATTTTCAGAAGTATCATAGATAGATAGATAGATAAAAAATATATTCCAAATCTAGTTATGAAGGATATCTTGTCCTATTTGTTTTTATATAGTGAGTTTGAAGACTGCAAAAGAACTAAATAATTGTTTTATTTAAAAAAAAAAACTTAAACCATATTTGATTTTATTTAATTGTTTATTAAAAATTAGTCACTCATTCATGATTTACGAATTTAGTTACTAAGTATATTTACAGTTTCCAAATTAATTTTTCAATGACCTTAATCATATTATTTATCATACTGCTTAACTACTATTCCCGTATATTAATTACAAATTTCATACATCAAAAATGATTTTTAATTATCAATGCTGCTATGAATAAAGTTTTGTATCATTCATAATATTTATGATAAATAAATTAAGTTTAAATGTAGTATATATGTATATAATTATATTTAAATAATTTTCTTCTTAATAAGTTAAGAAATATTATCTAATTGTCAATTAATGGAGTTTATAAAACGAAGAATGGAGTATAAACTCGATTTAATGGTCCAAATTCATGTTATGTGATCTTGGACACAATTAATGTTCTGATTTTTTACTTAATAATTTTTATTCTTGTTGGTTTTTAGTAAAAGTCATTTAATTAATTTCAGTCTAGTAATAAGAGTTTATGATTCACGTATACCATTGTAAATTCTATTTACAGAGCTCTGTTGTAGAAGTTCTTTGATTGCTATAGATGAAAAATTCAAAAATTCAGAAATATGTCAATAATTATTCAGGATAGTTACTAATTAATAAATAAACTATTTTACCTTCTTTCTCTTCGGTAGTAAAATCTTTTTCTGGGAATGCAACGTCAACAGTAATGTACAGTGTACCATAAAGATTATTATTCTCGTAATTAGGCATTCCTTCACCCTTTTTACGGATTTTAGCACCAGGTTTAGTTACTTTCTCTCGTAATATCGTTACCTTATGTCCATCTAAATGAGTTAAGTCTAATTTAAATCCTATCAATGCATCCTGCAATGATATTGTAATATTAGTGTAGAGATCATCGCCAATTCTCTCAAATATTCTATGAGGCTGCGTTCTTATTCTGCAAAAAACACAAATTAATTTCATTAAGAATGATAATTTTTATTAAGAGTAATTATATATTGTAAATAAAATTACTTCAAGATTAAATCTCCAGCGTCACCGTCAGTATGTGGCTCACCCTCGGCAAAGAATTTAATTTCTTGACCATCAACCATACCAGGCTCAACTTCTACCTCCAGTAATCTTTCTTCATTGACTAATTTAACATTTGGACATTCAGAACACACTGTTTGTTGTGTCATTTGGAATCTACCACTTCCCAAGTTACGTGTCACTAATTCTTGCCTACAATTACATTTTCGGGTTCCTTTTGCTGGTTTTATAACTAATTTATTTCTTGTAATCTGTAATTTAAAATTTAATAAATAACCGTGAATTAAGACTAGTTTTAAAAAAATTAAATGGATTAAAAAAATTACCTCAACAAAATTACCACTGTACAATTCTTCCAGTGTTACACTAAGATCCATCAGTATATTATTACCTCGTGGTGCTTCACGTTCTTGTTGAGATTCACCACCAAAGTGAAATCCGAAATCTCCGAAAAAACTTGCGAAAGGATCATTATTGTTCATCATACCATCTTTTTTTAAGCACTCTTCACCACATCTGTCATACATTTCTCGTTTTTCAGGATCTGAAAGTACTTCATAGGCAGCACCCAGATCCTGAAACTTTTGAGATGCTTCAGGATCATCCTTGTTTTTGTCAGGATGTAATTGTTTTGCTAACGTCCTATACGCTTTTTTAACGGCATTGGTATTAGCACTTTTTGAAACACCGAGAATAGCATAAAAATCTCTCCTATTAATTAATTAAAAAAAAAAAATTATCATTAATAATATAAATAAAATTTGTCATTGAAGGTTAATCATTTGTAATTAAAAATATGACCCTTTACCAGGCAGTTTAAAATTTAAATTAATTATTTTTAGATAGTTTAATAAACTATTTATTTAAATAAAACTTACCCGGCTGCTATTACGGCTGTATAAAATAGTAAATTTATAAATAATAATTGGAAAATATGAAATGCAGCCATTATTTGGAAGTTTACAGACTTTTCACACTGACAACCAGCCGACCGCTAGATCGTGGTTGACGTTCATTGGCCCAACTCATTACACATTGTATGAGAGGTATGAGATAAATTTTACACCACGATGTCATGTGTTTTGTAGATGACGTAAACACACTTGCACATAGTTTGTAATTTCTGTCAAATTCTGACTTTCCAACCGTTGTTAATTATACACGTGATTTCTTCACAATTATTCGCTATTGTCAAAATTCATAAGTATTGTATAAAATTATGGAATATCGGAATGAAACCGGAAATAACGTTGATTAAAATAAAGCTTTTTTTTTTGTTATTTGAAGAAATAAATAATAAATTTAAAAATAGCAATAATCTTTGTAAGATTTTTGATTTTATGAGATCTTATTGTTGTATAATTTTGATAAATTAAAACATTTATTTGAGCATAAAACAAAATTAAATTTTTCCATCTAACAATCGATAAGCAATTACATTAATTTGTCTTGGGTTTCCGATTCAATTTTTTATGATTGAACCAAATATATCATTTGTAAGTAAGTGTTTTTTTTTTAAATACTGATTCAAATGATTCATAAAATGTTCAATAATTAATCAATATACTTATTTATTTTAGAAAAAAAATCTAATTTTTGGATTGCAAAAATTTTTGACGTGCATCAAATTTGTCAAATTGGATTTGAACCGTAAGCTTTATTTCTATTTAATTTTTAGATTTACGAGAAAATTAATGCAAATAGGTATTTATTTTAAATAAATAAAAATTATTTAATAATTTATTAATAGCATGATTAATAGTTGATAAATAAACATTATTTAAAATTTACAACTTTGTGATAAAAACATTTAAAAAATGAATAACAATCGCTGAATGTGAACGCACCATAAATTTAGTGGATGTTACCGTCTCGGGTTCAGTCGGCAGTTTAGTGCGTCTTCGTTCACGTGTCAATGATTTGTTCCACACTCATTATTAATTACAAATGTACATTAAATAAATATAATTTAAACAATTATTTCTTAAAACCGTAAATAATTCATTTTTATCAATTATTTTCGCTCTCAAAGTCAATATTTAGCACCAACCTGTGGTATTAAGTTTTATTATCTGGGTAATTCTTTAAAAAAAAAAAAAAAAAACGTGAATGAAGTAAGTACTTAACTTTTTATAGAACGAAAAAAAAAAAAAAAAAAAAAAAAAAAAAAAAAAAAAAAAAACCGGTCGGTTTTGGTGCTTTTTTTTTTTTTTGTATATAAAGACTTCTGTCAATTAAAACACCAGCAATAAGGTTTATTTATATAAAGATTTATTCTTTTTTCGTGTAAAACTGTGCTGCAAAGAACTCTATACATCGAGGAGGTAATGATTTTTTTTAAATCTTTCATTTTCCATCATCGTCATGTAATAATAAATTCAACACACATTTTTAATCTGTTATCTTATGTAATTAAAACAATATAATAATTGACGTTATTTTTATCGTATAATTAAAGCAACTGTGTTTAACATAACAATAATAATTTACCGGCGATCATTATCGAAATGCATTTCTATGTGTGTGGGGATTTTGTAATTAAAAATAATTTTTGGTTTTTATTTTCTCGTTAAGTTTTTTTATACTTATAAATATAAAAAAAAAAAAAAAAATGACAGAAAAAAAAGTATAATTTACAAATATATGCATTTATCAATTTCTGATAAATATCTGCAATGTCATAAAAAATATATAGGCGAAATGATTTAGTGACTTTTGATCGATTAAACTATGCTATAAATATTAAAGTACACTCATGTAATGTGTGTTCAAGATTTTTAGCACAAAAATATTTGTTTTAAATATTTGGTTTGTTGATAAAATTATTTTTTTTTTTTTTTTTTACAAATTAATATTGCGATGTATTAATTATAGTTTATTGTATCTACAGAAATCCTTGTATTACTTAAAATAGAAAACAAATAACAAAATCTAAAGTAGCGTGATAATTGGTTAAATAAACGACGAGACGTTTTGTTGATGATGAAAAAACAGTTTTAGACATATGTACTTTACGTACATACTTGAATAAACTCTAGGTACACGCCCGGCGAGTGCCTGCATGCCAGTGTCTGGCAAGGGTATATACAGAACTATGTGCAACGTTGAAAATCAATAGGTTCAAGCTTCTGCTATTCAAGTCTATGTGATAATGATAAGGGATATATAATTTTGCTCATTTTATTAGACATTGTATTACATTACATCACATTAAATTACATGCCATACACGAGATAACATTAATATGATAATTTCAAATTCTGGAGCGAAGATGAGAGTCAATGTCAATATCAATTATGATAATTCTAAAAAAATAATATTTTTTTTTAGTGTTTACATCTAAATAACTCGACTAAGTTTTTGCTTTAAGTATGTTATTATTCTTAATAAATAAGTTGGTATTGCTATCGAATAGGTATGGATATATTATATTATGAATGCAATAATATTGCGGTCAAGTTACAATAGTTATGCTAAAGTCGCAATTATCAACGTGGCAAGTTTTTTTTTTTCTTGCATTTTTTGTTCCTTTTTTTTACCGATCACTTACTTGTTTTCTTAGCTTACACTCATAATACATGACACTTATTATACGCGATTGGTAGATCTTTTACTTTGAGTAATAATTTATGTTAATTACATTGTTACACTGTTTTTATTAGTTATCGTATAGATTATCATACTTTTTCTTTTTATTAACAAGTAGAGTATGTCATAACGTTATTTTTAGATTATACTTATCTAAATTGATAGAATTATTAAGAATGAAGGTTATTTGACCACACTCTTATTAAGTTCAATATCTCATTAATTAAATATTTAAATATCTTGTATTATAATTATCAAACAAGTGTGATTTTAAAACTTTATTCTAATTTGTTATAATTTAATTATATCAAATTTTTTATTATTGAAATTAAATATCAAAAAAATTTAATGTGTGTTAAGAAAGATAAAACTCCCATCAAGTGTTTTAGTTTTATTTATTATAAAATATTTATAGTTTTTGAAACTTTACGTAAAACTGATGATACCTTTAAAATAAACGATTTCAAGTACGTGGAAAAAATACAATGTGTAATTGTTGCATACGCCGGCGGCTATAAATGTCGTGCAAAAATTTGAAATCTCCAAGCGGACTTTGACCTGGCGGCTCTTTAAACTTGATGAGCTTTACGTCTTATAAATATAATCACGTGCACATTTTATTATCTGTCTTACTCTCATTACTCACTAATATTAAATGTATATATATATATATATATATGTATTGATTTGCCTGTATACTAAATATAATCAATTGATGATATGTAGACAGGAAGATAAAAATTTCATCTATTGATTATTTGTAAAACAACCGGATGTTTTTATGATAATAGTTGTGTCGTGAATATAATTGATTTGATTTCATTGATGCATCACTTTACTCTTAATATGATATAGCTAAAAATATTCATATAACATCTATTACGCATCATTGATATAGGATATCTAAATATGTATGTTATTAGTTATTATATTATATTATATATATTTTTATAATTACGTATTAGATTTTTTTTGTTATAAACACATACAAGTTTATTAAAATTGACGTCAAGAGCTTGCTAGTATTGGTAGCTTAAAATACAGCAAATCCGAAAAATATTTATAAGAATAAAAAGAAAAAATGATCTTGGCATCGATCCAAAAATTTCTTAAACGATATATTCCTGCTGATTTCAGCAGAAAACTTTTGCTTACAATAGATCAATAATGTAAGAGAATCCGCCGAGAAAACGGAAACTCATAATACGTTGTCATGTTTGATCGAAGCTTTAGATAAAAAATTTATTTTTAATAAAAAATCACAATAAAATGATATTGGATAAAATTGATTAAAGTTTATTTTTAATTAAAGATTAAAGTATTTTATTTATATAAGTTACTAATGTTGTTTACGTATTTTTTTATCATTGAAATATAAAAGTAATAAGAACAATAACACCTTTGGTAAAAACAGCTCTGATGAAAACAACTTTGGTTCAAACAACTTCGGCCAAAACATCTCGGCAAAACGTTGTAAACAATTTTTTTTAAGAGTAGGGCTTCGCTCCTGGACCCCTTTATTAAAATGCTTTTTTTTTTCAGGAAAATAATAAGTACAGGTTGCAAGACAGTAGTACGAGAAAATAGTTCAACAAAAAAAATTTTTGTTGATAAATAGCGACTAAAAAAATGTTAAGTTCTAATTAAATTTCAATTATGTATTTTCCAGCGATAACTGGCCATTGAACATCTTGAAATAATGTTGGTGGTGGTAGTATATACGTGCATGTAATAAGCATTAAAAGTGTGTGTGTATATATGTGCACATGTTACGCAATTCTTTCTGTCGTATAGTTGCAAACTGGTTGGCATATGCGCACCCAATGCCAGTGCAAATATTATATTGGATATAGTGATATATTAAGGACCAGAGAGGGGGATCAAAAACTTGAATGTTAACTCGATGAGAATGAAAACTAAGGCTGCAGTTTAATTTTCAATGTTACATAAAATTCATCTATTCTATATTATTCATTAATTACTTGTTATTTAAAATAATTAAAATCTATTCGTATGCTTATAATAATAATAATAATAATTATTATTATTATTAACTAATTGTTTTATTATCGAAAATTCGATTACAGTAAACTAATGATAACAACTTGTTGTATGTACATTTAAGTTTATTAATATTTTTACTCATATTTAGTATATTGTTAAAATGCAATTCATGTTTATTTATCTTTCTAAGTTAGAAGATAATTAAGATTTCATAATTATTATTATTATTATTATTACTATTTTCTTTGAAGATTTTAAACAAATAATAAGTCGCTGTTAAATTTATTTTCATGTTAACTACTTTGTAATGTTGATAATAGCGATAGGAATTATTTTTTTTTTTTATTTTTTGTATTGATTTCATCAACTCGTGCAATTCTTCCGATCTATAGAATTAATAAATAATGGATTTTTTTAAAGCATATTACTTTTTTACTTAAAATTTTTTTTTTTTTTTTACCGGAAGAGATAATGATAGATAACTTTATTTATTCTCGGTAAATCAAGATCATTTTTTCGTAAGATATGGGAGAAAAATACGAATAAAATTTGTAAATTTTTTTAATTAACTATAAAAATTTTAATTTGTAAACGCTTTTTCAAACATTTGGATGTTTTTAAAAAATTTTTTAAACGTTACGTAAATTGATTAGAAATTTCCAAGGGGGTGAATAGCGTCTAGACGATAATACATTCTAAAAATTTATATTACGATAATAGTACCATTGACACGCTCGTTAAAGTCTATACTAGGCTATTAAAGTTAAAAATAATACAAATGTATTAGGGTGGATAATACGACACCTGATAATTTTTTTTTTTTTAATTCTCACATTTTTTATTATTTAAATAATTGATAAAATATTCTTGAATGTTTTTCTATTATTTCTTAATACATATTGTAAAATTTATTACGATGCGATAAATTTTAGTAAAAATCACAGAGATAATTTATAGATCTACAAGTTATAAAAATTTTTACAACTTTTTTGTGTTTTTTAAGTATTTTTTTTTTCTTTCAGGTTACGAATATGAGCTCTGGTGATTCTTGGTCTCTTCCGGTTAAGCAGGGTCTTTATGACCCAACCCTAGAAAAAGATGCATGTGGTGTTGGGTTCATTGCTGCTATCGATGGAAAACGCTCGCACAAGGTTTGATATTATTAATATTATCTAATATTTCAATTTTTCAAAGTTTTTAATTTCTTGAAAAATTATTTTTTTTAGATTGTACGGGATGCCGAGATTTTGTCAGCTCGTATGAATCATAGAGGTGCTTGTGCTTGTGACAATGATACTGGAGACGGTGCTGGAGTACTTTGTGCTATACCCCACGACTATTATGCCACTGAAATCCGGTTTGTTATCATTTTATTAAATCATCGTTCGCTTAATAATGTTAATTAATGCAAATGATTTTAATCTGTGGTTTGGTTTTTTCATTTTATTGCCTAGAGATATCAAAGAAATTTTACATTTCCTGCAATAGTGAAGATAATTTTCCAATTTCTATTTAAATTCTTACAAAATACGCCATTTACGTCAAAAAGATAAATTTTTTTTTTTAAATGACTGATAAAACATTTTTTATATTTAATTGCAATAAAATTTTTGTTGTAATTTTAAACAAATTTATGAAATTTTATATGAATGTAAATAAAAACATATTGATTCATATCGTGGCTACAGTAAGATAAAATAAACTACGTAGAATTAAAATTAATATAGGACGTACGTCTCAAATTGTGTAATAAATTTTATCTAAGTTTACTGTAATCCAAGAGTGTTGATATCACTAGTAGTAATTTTAAATCAATAAATGATCCAGTAGGGGGTCTTGTAATAATATGTTTAGTTATCAGTCTGCTAATTATTTTTTTCATTTGAACTTAAAAGCATTTGATAAAAGAATAAAAATAAAATTGTTGGTTTTTTTAATTTTATTAATAAAATAATAATTTATTTTTTTTTTTTTTACAGTGAAAAACAAGGTATTGAATTGCCAGAATTTGGCCGTTATGCTACGGGCATTTTGTTCCTTGACAAAAATACCCATAACCAGACAGAAGCGGCTTTCGAGAAGCTGGCAGGCGAATGTGACTTGAGAGTATGAACTATTTTTAACATAAATTATTATGACAACTGAATAGATAGATAATCACTGGATTTAATTAAAATAACATTTTTTTTTCTTATTGTTTTTTTTTGTTGTGATATTTGTTCTCTTGTCAAAATAATATTTCTTTAAAAATTTGATTAGAAAATAATTAATATGAATTTATTTTTACAATTATAGGTACTTTGTTGGCGCGATGTGCCGACAGACAATTCTTGTATTGGGCAAGTTGCACGTAAATGTGAACCTTACATGCGTCAAGTTTTCGTAACTGGCGATCAGGAGTTTGATGTTCTCAACCGTCAGGTTTGTCATTTATTTATTTCTTCAAAATTTCATTTAAGTGTGCATAATAAATTACTTTTATGAATTAATGTAAAATTATACAATGATAAATCGTGTCTGCTTAAATTTATTATACATTCTAAATTTGTTACTCCGTTTATTTTTTTAATGGTATAAATCTTTGACATTAGATACATAAATTACTCTGTCATTAATTGGCGAATCATTTTCATAAAATTCGAGTAATTTTGATAGCATCCAGTATTATAATAGATTTTTAAACATGTACAACTAAGGTCATACTATTGAAAAATATTACACGTGCCAATTTTTCTAAATATATTTAACTCATTTACGGAGTAAAATTTTTCTTGACTCCCTAATTACTTTAAAATAGCATAAAATAATTATTATAACTGAAATTCATTGATTTTTTGTTACACACATATAGATATTTGTATTGCGAAAACGTTCGTCGCATGTAATACCACAGCCAGGATTGAGATACTACATTTGTTCGTTGTCATTGAAAACTGTTGTTTACAAGGGTCAATTTACTGCTGATCAACTATGGAATTACTTTACTGATCTTAGAGTATGTTTTATAAATTATTTTTTTTATTTACTTTAATTACAATTATTATAATTGTTTTTTTTTTTTTTTTTTATTTTTTTTACAATAGAATCCCAAATTTGAAACGTATCTCGCACTAGTTCATACAAGATTTTCAACGAATACTTTTCCTAGTTGGGAACGTGCTCAACCATTGCGGTAAGTCAAAAATGACAAAAATTTATTTTCTGCAAAATAAAATTAATCTTCAAGTCGGAAAAAATTAATATAATGATAAAAATAAAATTCAAATCTTACTAATATGCTAAAATTATTATAATATTACCAAGACACAGAACATTGATTAAACCATTATACGGTTTAATTTAAAAAAACTAGTAATTTGGAAATAGAATTTAATAAAAAATTAAGTGTTTTTTAACGTACACCGTCTTAATATAAATTTGATGATGCTTTATGAATGTTATATTATGAAACTATTTACCTTTTGTCATTTTCTTTTTCATCAATCAATATAAAAAAAAAAAAAAATCTTTATTAGTTTCCGAAGTTACATAAAAAAGATTGTTAAATAAAACTTTCGGGAACTCACCTTTATATTAAACAGCAGCTGGTTCTTATAATCGTATGAGGATAAATAAAAAGTATATATTTTCTATAAAAAAATTAAGTTTCTTTATATTTTTTATTTGATGATAATGTTTATATTAAATATAAAAGAAAAACTCTAAGTAACTAAAATTACTTACTGAGATGAATTGAATTAGAGTATTTATAATTAAAATTAGTGAGTAAATAAATAAAAGATAAGAATAGTAAAATAAACATAAAATAAATTACAGGCTTCTTGCTCACAATGGTGAAATAAATACACTTCGTGGCAACGTTAATTTCATGAAAGCACGTGAAGGTGTAATGAAAAGTGATGTTTATGGCGATCAATTGAAAGATCTGTATCCAGTTGTTGAACCAAATCTGTCCGATTCTGGGGCAGCGGATTGTGTTTTGGAATTTTTAGTGATGGCTGGCCAACGGACCTTGCCTGAGGTAATTTTTAATTTGTCATTGACTTGCGAATACTTAAAAATGATTTGCTAAATTTAATTTAGGCTGTAATGACTATGGTACCTGAAGCGTGGCAAAATGACTTGACAATGGCAACCGAAAAACGAGAATTTTATCATTGGGCAGCTTGTGCGATGGAGCCTTGGGACGGTCCAGCATTGCTTACATTCACTGATGGGCGCTTCGTTGGAGCAATCCTGGACAGGTAAAACTTATAAGTAAATAAATTAACAACAACAACAACAACAACAACAACAACACTACGGCGTCAACTACAATATAAGGATTTTCGAAAGAATTGCCATAACAAAAGAAACTATATAATTGCAAAGTATCACGTGAAAATAATAACTTGATAATTTAGATATTTGTATATATATATATATATATTATTAATATTTAAAATACATGTCTTTAAAACATGTATTTGAAAAATAAGAAAATTACTACTGGTTACAGTATTATTCTAGGAGGCAATAGTAGCAGGAGCTAAGTCGTCTTTAAATTTACAAATTAAGCATTTTACAGAAATTTTATTGTTGTTATTAATTATTATTACTATTATTATTGTTATTAATAAATTATATATTTATTAATTTTGAATTAATTAACTAAAAAATATAGATTTTAGATACTGAGGGAGATTTAAATGATTTTAAAATATAGTTATTTATTATCTTAATGATATTGATTAAACAATTAAAAATATAAACTTTTTATAATTTAATTAAAATTGTCCCTCAGTATCTTGGTCTTTAAATAAGTACGCAGTATTAACGATTAATCCATCCGTGTCCAGAATAAAAAAAAAAAAAAACGGACATATTAACAAGGTAATGGATATATTTCGATAGGTACTGTGTCTTTAACGAGAACCGGGACAAAGGCAAACGAACGAAACGACAATAATTCAGCCGATCATTAAATGAGCGATCCAAAGGGTGGTAATACAAAGACCTTTTTAAATTTTTGTTTGGCAGAAATGGCTTACGCCCATCGCGCTTCTACGTCACTAAGGATAACATGATGGTGATGGCGTCTGAAGTGGGCGTATATGACACTCCACCCAGCAATATTGTCCTGAAGGTAAACTGATGGAATTAACGTGTGACAACAATCCAATCCATGTGGGAGAACCATTAACAGCTGACTCTTTGGCATTGTCTTCATTCTGGGGGTCGAATCTAAAACTAATTAAGAAAAAAAAAAACTTTAAACAAAAAAAAAAAAAAAGTCAAATCAACAGTTTTACTATCAAAATTTTTTCATTTCACATTATATCAGAGTCATTTCAGCTTTTGGGATTTTATATATATAGATTTTTTATATATAAAATGGATAGATATTTATATATGTATATACATATGTCAAATATATGTATATATATAAATAAATAAATAATAATAATAATAATAGTAATTATCAAGATTCTCAAGTGTGGCTCACGAGTTGCTGTTTATCAATCAATCAAGATTCTGGAGATTTTCTTCTGTGGATTCCATGGAAAAAAATAGTTTTTGCAGTTCTACATTTTTTTTTTTTTATATTTATGTTATTATATTCATTACTTAATTTTTTTTTTTTTTTTTTTAAATTACATTTATATTGAATATTATAGTAATCACCTTTCAAGTAAAAATAATGCACGCATTTACAAAATATGTAATTTATTACTTTATTATTTTTTAAATGCAATAATGCACAATTTAACTAAAGGTGATTATTGAGTAGGATTTAAAAATTTTTTTTATCACATACAATCTTACCAAGAATTTCAATGTGAATGAAGAATTTTTAATTAACAACAATATGTACTGGCGTTCTGACTTTACATTTTTTAAAATGAAAAAAAAAAAGTAATGATAAATGTAAAAACAGAACGTTACTCTTAATTCATTATTTGAACAATTGTAATTTTTTTAGTATCTATTTTTAATGAGCTAGGGAGTCATCATATATTTATTATTATTATTATTATTATTATTATTATTATTATTATTTATTTATTTATTTATTTTTTTACTCACATTCACGTATGGTGTATAATTTATCATTTAGGGACTGGGTTTGTATAGAGCAGTAGGACCGTCATCCAGTGCTGTCATATTAATTGTTTGACATATCGGATTAATGGACTCTGAAAATCATTGAATATTGTATTTTATTTTCAGAGCCGCTTGAAGCCTGGCAGAATGTTGTTGGTTGACACTGAAACTAAGCAGATCATACAAGACGTTGAACTGAAACTCAAGATTGCAAGAAGTAGACCACACTCCAGATGGCTCGAGGAGCAGGTATCATAATTTAACGATTATTATCTATGGTAACAAATGAAATAATATAGATAAATGTTTATCAATTGATACACAAGCTTTACCGAACTATTGATCGTTTGCTAGTACATTATTTTTTTTTTTATTACTCTTGTAAATCTTAAGACATCATCATTATTGATTAAAACGTTCATGCTTGTTACTCGTATTGTTAGAATGACAGCTGTATCGGCATTTAACAACATACAATGTATATACTTACATTATTCATTATTCATTTTAATTATTAAATATTCTTGTCATTGATTTCAGTTTACATATGTGTTGTTTAAATGAATTTAAAAAAACTTTTTTTTTTATGGATTTTAAATTGATTCGTCAATTTATCTCATCTTTTCAACACTTTTAAAAATTTTTATTCATTATATTACTGAAATAAGCTGTCAAATTCGTAAATGAGAAGATGAGATAGTATTCGTTTAAATCATTAATATATTAATTATAATCAAACATTTACCTGCGGTATTTATAATTTTTCAATCAGGCCATAATAATTTAAATTAATTTATTTTTTCTTCCAATTTCCCTGTGTGCTGACGACATTGGTGTTATAATCAGATGGTGAGTCAATGGAAAAAAAAAAAAAAAAAAAAAAAACTTTATGTTGTTGTAGTTGCAAAAATTGAGTGTGGATTTTTTTTTTTACTATTATTTTATTTTAAATTTGATTTCTTTAAATATTATACTTATTATTTTATCGTTTGTTTTTAGGAGTTTTTAATTGTTGAAATTTTTGATACAGAATTTTATTTTTTTCTCTGTACAAGGTAGATTTTTTTATGCATGAAGCATGTTTTATTATTTTATATAAATAAACAACGTTTAAATTTAAAGCACTGGAAACTGGAACAATCATTTTCCAAGACTTTTTTTATTCATACCTTGCTAATCATTTTTAGAGCATGCCAAAAATAGATTTTTTTTTTACAATTTGCTTATAGTTGAAATATTTCATTGAAAATTTCATTAAGCTTTTGATTAAATGTTCAAGTTTTTTCATATATATATACCTATGTATATTTTTTTTTTTTTACTTAATAATTAATCGTAATATTATTTTCATCAGAACTATCACTAACACGTCCACGCATATACACAATTTAAAAACGCAACAAATTAATCAACTAAAAATTTACGTACTGAAAGTCAATTATAAGCTAAAACATAATTTGTTTTTAATTAGATAACAATGAGCCACCTTCGTGCTGCTCACCGCGCTGCTCATGGAACAAATGGCTTCTATCAAAATGATAGCGGTGCAGAAGATTTTAAAAGACATGGCTTGACTTATGATTTACGTGGAGTAGATCGTACATGGGGTGGTGATAAACGTTTGCAATTATATGCTTACACTATTGAAACTCTGAATTTACTGCTTCTGCCTATGTTGGAAACAAAGTACGTAAAACTACACATAAAATATGATTATTTTTGTTTTTTTAATAATAATAATAATAATAATAATAATAATTGTATTTCTTACTTTTGTAAATAGAAAAGAAGCACTTGGATCAATGGGAAATGATGCTCCATTAGCGTGCTTGTCAGAATTTCAACCTCTTATTTATGAATACTTTAAGCAGCTATTTGCTCAGGTAAATAATATTTACATCTTCTGAGTTATTTATTTAATAAACTTTATTATTTTATTTTAACAAATAGTCACGAGATATTTTTTTTTTTTTAATTGTAGGTAACAAACCCTCCAATTGATCCGTTCCGTGAAAAGATAGTTATGTCACTATTATGTCCAATTGGTCCTGAGAGTAATATACTAAAACCAAATGAATTACAAGTTCATCGTTTATTTTTGCCGCATCCGATATTATCACTCAGTGATTTAGAGGTAATTAAGCACACAAATTACCGAGGATGGAAAACAATTGTTATAGACATAACGTATCCTAAAGAAGAGGGTGAATCAGGATTTTTAAAGACACTTGATCGTGTTGATAATGAGGCTAATCAAGCAGCTAAAGACGGTTATCAATTGATAGTACTGTCTGATCGACAAGGTGGACCTGACAGAATACCCGTAAGTATGTTACTTGCATTGGGTTCTGTACATCACTTTTTAATTGAAGCAAGACAACGAATGAAGGTCGGTCTCATTATTGAAACCGCTGAGGCACGTGAGGTACATCATATGTGCGTATTATTGGGTTACGGTGCAGATGCAGTTTGTCCATATTTGGTATTTGAAACAGCTAGTTTTTTACGTGATGACGGAGTATTGGATGAAAGTTTGACCGATGAAATATTGTACAGAAATTATTCAGAAGCTATGGAACGCGGTATTGCTAAAGTTATGGCTAAGATGGGTATATCGACATTACAATCATACAAAAGCGCACAAATATTTGAAGCCGTAGGACTGGCCGATGAGGTTATTGATAAATGTTTCCGTGGTACCCATTCACGTATTGGTGGTTCGACCTTTGAAATTTTAGCTAAAGATGCAGTTGAACGTCATTCATTGACTTACATTGAAAAGGCTGTTGATATGTTGGTCTTACGTAATCCTGGTATATATCACTGGCGTGCTGGTGGTGAAAAACACATAAATGATCCCGTTAGTATCAGTAATTTGCAAGAATCTGTGGTATCAAAAAATCAAAATGCCTATGAAAATTATCGAAAATCAACAATGGAGTCAGTACAATATTGTACGCTTCGTGGACAATTGGAATTACGTAAATCGGATAATCCAGTGCCAATTGATCAAGTTGAACCGGCGGAGGAAATTGTAAAACGTTTTGTAACTGGTGCAATGAGTTTTGGTAGTATATCAATTGAAGCACACTCAACTCTTGCAGTTGCTATGAATCGTATCGGAGGTAAATCAAATACCGGAGAGGGAGGTGAAAATCCTGATCGTTATTTGAATCAAGATCCCGAGTTTAGCAAGCGTTCGGGGATAAAACAAATTGCTAGTGGACGATTCGGTGTTACATCTAGTTATTTGGCAAATGCTGATGATTTACAAATAAAAATGGCCCAAGGTGCTAAACCTGGTGAGGGTGGTGAATTACCTGGTTACAAAGTAACAGCAGACATTGCCGCAACTCGACATTCTGTACCAGGAGTTGGTTTAATATCACCACCGCCTCACCATGACATTTATTCAATAGAAGATCTTGCCGAATTGATCTATGATTTAAAGTGTGCTAATCCAAATGCTCGTATCAGTGTTAAGCTGGTATCTGAAGTTGGAGTTGGTGTTGTTGCATCAGGTGTTGCTAAAGGTAAAGCCGAGCATGTTGTTATTTCTGGACACGATGGTGGTACTGGTGCCAGTAGTTGGACAGGTATTAAAGCAGCTGGTTTACCCTGGGAATTGGGTGTTGCTGAAACCCATCAGATTTTAACATTAAATAATTTACGATCACGTTTAATTGTCCAAGCTGACGGACAATTGAGAACTGGTTTTGATGTTATTGTAGCAGCATTACTTGGTGCCGATGAATTTGGTTTTAGTACAGCTCCATTGATTGCTATGGGTTGTACAATGATGAGAAAATGCCATTTAAATACATGTCCAGTTGGTATCGCAACTCAAGATCCTATTTTACGGCGTAAATTTCAAGGTAAACCTGAGCATGTTATTAACTTTTTCTTTATGCTAGCCGAAGAAATACGATCACATATGGCTAGCCTTGGTATTTGTAAATTTCAGGATTTAATTGGCCGTACCGATTTACTCAAAGTACGTGATGATATTAAAGTTGAAAAAGCTAAATTACTTGATCTGTCAAAAATTCTTCGCAATGCATTGGAATTACGTCCTGGTGTAAATATCAGAGGTGGAACAGTAAAACAAGATTTTCAATTAGAAAATCGTCCAGATAATCAATTAGTTGAAGCAGCAAAACTTATTCTCGAGGGAGAACAAAATCGAGTTAATCTTAAGATGACAATAAACAATGAAACTCGTGCATTTGGATCGACACTAAGTTATTTTATATCAAAGAATTACGGTGAAGAGGGATTACCGGAACACAGTATAAATATCCAATTGCAAGGATCAGCTGGACAAAGTTTCTGCGCATTTTTAACAAAAGGTATTCACGTAACACTCGAAGGTGATGCCAATGACTATGTGGGAAAGGGACTCTGTGGTGGTGAAATAGTTATTTATCCACCAAAAGAATCTGAGTTTAACTCAGAAGCCAATGTTATTGTTGGTAATGTTTGTTTGTACGGTGCGACATCAGGAAAAGCGTATTTCCGTGGTATTGCTGCTGAAAGATTCAGTGTACGTAACAGTGGAGCAACTGTAGTTGTCGAGGGTGTAGGCGATCATGGTTGTGAATATATGACTGGTGGTTGTGCTGTTATACTTGGTTTAACAGGACGTAATTTTGCTGCTGGTATGTCCGGTGGTATCGCATATGTGCTTGATGTTGATGGCTCATTTAAGAGCAAGTGTAATCCTGAAATGATTGAATTATTGCCGTTAAATAATAAAGAAGATATTGCTTATGTTAAACAATTACTTGAAGAATTTATTGAAAAGACGGGTTCGTTAATTGCTAAAGATTTATTACTTACATGGCCAGAACCGACAACAAGATTTGTTAAAGTATTCCCCTATGAGTATCAACGAGCATTGAAACAAATGGCTGATGATAATAAAACTAATCAGCAGCAAAATGTTGTTGTTATTAATGGTAATGCTAAAAATCAACAAGAAATAAAAGATATTGAAGACTCTATTGAAGATGCCGAGTTGGCTCAACGTAAATTGGATAAAATAAAAGGTTTCATGAAGTACAAAAGACATACAGTTAATTACAGGCCCGTTGAAAAGAGAGTTGAAGATTGGGATGAAATTTATAATTTCCAGGGTGTAAGAAAAGGATTGCGGGTTCAAGCGGCTCGTTGTATGGAATGTGGAGTACCATTTTGTCAAAGTAGTCATGGGTGTCCGCTCGGTAATATTATTCCCAAATGGAATGATCTTATATTCCACTTGGAATGGCAAGAAGCCCTTAAACAATTACTTCAAACAAACAATTTTCCAGAATTCACTGGACGTGTTTGTCCCGCTCCTTGTGAGGGTGCTTGTGTACTTGGTATTTCTGAGCCACCGGTTACAATTAAAAATATTGAATGCGCGATAATCGATCATGCTTTTGAGCAAGGCTGGATAACTCCTCACCCACCGGCTGTAAGATCTGAGAAAACAATAGCTATTGTTGGTTCAGGACCCGCTGGACTTGCTGCTGCTCATCAACTTAACAAAGCCGGTCACTTGGTTACGGTTTATGAGAGAAATGACAGGATCGGTGGACTGTTACAATACGGTATACCGACAATGAAATTATCCAAAAAGGTTGTCCAGAGACGTGTTGCATTACTTGCTGCAGAGGGTATTGTTTTTAAGACTGGAGTTGATGTTGGTAAAGATATTTCACCGCAAGAATTGAAAGATAATTATGACGCTGTATTGTTGTGCACTGGAGCTACGTGGCCTCGTGATTTACCTATACCAGGACGTTATCTTGAAGGTATACATTTTGCTGTGAGTTTCTTGGAACACTGGCAAAAGAAACAAATGGGTAATAGCGCGCCTCTCAATATGAAACTCGTAGCTAAAGATAAAGATGTTATTATTATTGGAGGTGGTGATACTGGTTGTGACTGTATCGCTACGTCGCTGAGACAGGGTGCTAAAAGCATAACAACTTTTGAAATTTTACCTGAACCGCCTGTTAAGCGTGCAAATGACAATCCTTGGCCACAATATCCACGAGTGTTTAAAGTTGATTATGGACATGAAGAAGTATCGCTTAAATTTGGACGGGATCCAAGACAGTTCAGTACTCTCAGCAAAGAATTTTTAGACGACGGTAATGGCAATGTTGCGGGTATTAAAACAGTTATGGTAGAATGGACTAAAGATGATGCTGGTCGGTGGAAAATGACTGAAATTGAAGGCTCTGAAAAGGTATTGTATAACTATTTCAAGTACAAGTTAAATAAATAATTTAGTCCATGTACTCTGAAATTTTATAACTTTTTTTTTTTTTTTTTTTTTTTTTTTTTTTTTTTTATTATACTTTGATTATAGACATACAAGTGTGATCTTGTTTTATTGGCAATGGGATTTTTAGGACCAGAAAAATACATTGCAGAAAACTTGAATACAAAATTGGACGGACGTGGCAATTATGAAACACCAGCAGGAAAATATAAAACAAATTTACCTGGAGTTTATGCAGCAGGAGGTATGTGAAAAAAAAAAAAAATTAATAATTTTTTATTATTATTATGAAATTATAAAATAAATATTTTACATTAAAGACGATGATTTTATGCTTTACACTGAAGACGATTGCTACTAACATCTCGTAGCCTATTGACTAGTGTACTCAAACATTTTAGCTTTGACAGTCGAGGCGCTGGGTTCGATTCCCGCGCTCGGCTTTTATCACTCTCTAACAGAAACTTTAAATAAATTCTCTTCTCAACTTATTTTCTACTGCTTTAATTTAAATGTATACAATCGATGATTATAAAACCACGGATCCATTTCATGATAATGACATGATTCCAAACACGACTGATAAATGAGATTGATATACATTTTTTTTTTTTTTTTTTTTATATTTTAACTGAAAGTTTAAGACATTAAATTTATTTTTTAATATTTGATGAAATAATAATTTCAGATTGTCGAAGAGGTCAATCACTTGTCGTGTGGGCTATTAGCGAAGGTCGCCAAGCAGCGCGTGAAATTGACCAGGACTTGACTCATTTTACATCATTGCCTGGCCCCGGTGGAGTAATAGTAAGTGTTTTAGCTTGAACACCAACAAAAAAAGAGATCTTTCCATTTGGATAAAATATTAAAATTAAATTATTTAATATTAATTTTTTATAAATAAATAACTGTTACGTTATTTAATTATTTATTAAATAATTTCTATTGGTTAAAATTTAATTAAACTAGCGAAAATAAAATGAAAACTTTTAAATAAAACAGGTAATAATAATACCTTACAACCGATAATTTATTAACATTATTTAAAATAACAAACGATCTTTGGCTGTGTAATCAAGAAAACAAATCAGGTCATACTGAATTTAATTAGATTTTTGAATTTTAATAAATTAAAAACTATCCATGTTAATGATTATTATTATAATTATTATTAATTACAATAATTATAGAAAATTATTTTTAATTATAAAAAAAAAAAAATTGTTTAATTATTTTAATGTTGATTACTATCTAATGATAATCATATCAACACTTAATGCCTTATAGGGCTATTGCTTTTTGTCAATTATAATCAATACAAATAACAAAAATAAAATCAATATTAATAAATAATAAATAATATAGTTTACTGCAAATATTTTTTTTTACTACTGTTTAACTTTTATTCCATTAAAAACTTTAAAAACCGGAATAAAATGTTTTCATGATTAACAACACTTTATTATTAAATGAAAATTATACAAAAAATACAAACAAAAAAAAAAAAAATAATTATTGTACTTAGAGTAGAGTGAGATTCATTTATAAATATATATATTTGTATACGCATATTGAACACATTGATAATGTTTAGTGCGTACGAAGTAAAAGATATTGATTATAAATATTAATTACATTATTATTGCAATTAATTATAAGTAGTCTTATAATGCTATCAATAAATTCCAAGTTTCTAAATATCGTTTAGACAACTTTACAAATAATTGATTGATGAATTTATATATACTATGTTTCAACATTCATTTTTAAATAGTTTAATATTTTTTTTTTTTTTTTTTTTTCTAATATTACCAATGTATTTTTTTTGTATGAATTAATTTCTCTTATACTTTAAAATGCATAGTTTTATTGATGTGCATTAAGATAGTTTTTTTAAATTCATTACTGTTCTTTATTTTATTGCTTTTCATAGATTTAAATGAATTGTATTACGATTAACTTAAATGTTTAAATATTAAAACGAGAATATTAATACTATAATTGAAAACGAAAAAAAAAAAAAAAAAAAAAAAAAAAAAAAAAAAAAAAAAAAA